>JAOVVF010000051.1:14311576-14331123 GCA_028565595.1 Duopalatinus emarginatus | reverse complement strand
AAAACTGTGCTCTTACCCTGCTAATTGAACCTTCACACTCTGCTCTTACTGGTGCAATGTGCAATTAATGAAGATCGACCACCAGGCTGGTCCAATTTAGCCATGAAACCTCCCACACTAAAATGACAGGTGTTTCATTGTCCAACCCCTGTATATAGATGCTAGAAACTAGAAATCGAGAGTTGCAAAAAAAAGCCTCAAACAACATTAATAAAAGCTAATGAAATACACAGTTAGAGCCAAATGCAGAGCTTATAAACAATGAGCACTAAACACAATGAAAACCAGTAAGTGGGAGAAATGACAATGAAGTCCAAAAAGTCTCTTAACCTAGCTAACATGCGTCCCTATGTCAAGTGATGCTTAATAATGTGCTATAGCAGTAGGTACATATTGCTATGGTCAGAATTACATTAACCAGCACCCCCTGCACAGCACATGACCAAGTCACAGTCCCCTGATCCCTTGTACCTGTCTCATCTCACATTATTCAGTGTATATAGTCACAAACTTTTTTGTGAGCCTCTTGTTGTCATTATTGTTGTCTCACACCTTAATGTTCTGTTCCTTCTTAATAGTTCCATAACTTGTTGTTGTTAGCATTCGCCTCCAAATACATGACAGCTGATCCATAATCCTAGATAAAATTACAATAAAGGATTAACATCATTAAGATGATAACAACATGTAGGATTAGACAAAATATGTACTATTTAGCCAAAGTCAAAGGGCTAACATGCAACCAGACAACCTACGGGACAAAAATGTTATGTACAGTTGTCTAAGCCTCTTAGCCTAGCTAACAGCTAGGCTTTTTTAAAAAAAAGTAACTTAAAGGATGACCAAAATCCAGCTTTCTCTGACTAGTAACCAGCTACTAAAATACTGGTGGGCCCCTTCTGCCAGATCAAAACAACTACTAATGCGACATTGTATACAAGTAGGTTTTGGGTCACTAACACAGCAGTTCGCCAATTAGAAATTCAGTTAGCCAATAAAAACCTTTATTGACCAATTTAATCAGCAGTGTTTTGGCAGGTGGGAGCTGGCCGTACCAAGCTGAATCGCAAAGCATATTTATGCTCTGATTATTTTACTCTTTTATACAATTTTCTTATGAACACACAGAGGAGAAGAAGGCAAAATAGTGGTGTACAGCTCATTTGGAAAGTATGTTGACACCTTGACTTTCCCCTCATAATGTTATTTTATATCCATAATTTAAAATACATTTTTTCCAGCAGTGAAGGCAGCAGCATCATGCTGTGGGGATGGTTTTCAGCAGCAGGGATAGAAAGGATTGGCAAGATCAACGGATCAAATTCATGGATATTCCCATCCAGAAAGCGTGACCAAGGGGTTATTATTATTACTATTATTATTATTATTATTATTATTATTATTATTATTACTAAACTTGTGTAATATACATTATTTTTGTATTTGTGTATCATTTTTAACTTGATGTGGCCACTTTCTTTTCGAATGTACTGTTTCTGATATTGAAATTATTCCTATCACTTGATCTTATTAAGCTTTCTAAACAAGCTTTCTTTTTAACTGTTGGCATGTTTTTTTTTAAGTCAGAACACATTATAGTCTCTTAAGAAATAAGCAAGTTTGTTTCAGATTTCACTGCCGTTCAGGGTCAGATTTTCCCAGAGGCAGAGCACAAAATGCAACCTCATACAGCCGCAAAACATGGTGGTAATGTGTCAAAAATTTATGTTCAATTTACTAACGCTGTCTCCTGATGCAAACTGCCTCTGGGACATGTCTGCCAATGTGCACTTAGTGAAGCACCAATTGTGGTTCAAAAGCAAATGTAAAGACATGACATGAACTCTAATTCAATAGGTTTCTCCATCATTGCTGATCAATTTATTTCCACTTAATTAATTGTTTAATCATTGTTTTTAATGTAATTGTGTATATAGACATTCTGAAAACAAAACAATAGAGTTGTTAAAAAGCCCAAGGATGGCAAGTAATAATTTCAATAGGCAATTTTAATTAGTTCTTATACTGCACCAAGTAACAAAGGGTTTTGAGGCTGAAAATGGCCACTGCTAATTGCCCAGAGTTTAGTATAGAAAATGAATGTAATCATACACATTTCCCAACCTTTTTGCACCTGTCTGGTACCTTTTCTATGATTTTTCCTCGACTGCATATGCAAAAGGGAAACGTGTGCAATTGGCATGCTCTGTGCTTAACTTGAGTGTTTATACCAGTGTTCTATTTTCATTCATATCTCACAAGCATGCTCATGCAGAACACAACCCAAATTACACTATAAAAAGACAACCATAACACCATAGTACATCTGGTCCTGTCTTTTTTTCCAGTTTATGATTTTGAAAACATTTTTACTTTCAGCCAGGCCTTCATTTTTAGATATACATGTGGTATCTTTGTTTATGTTCCGTGCTAATAACAAAATATGCAGAGGACTTCCAGGCTGTTTAAAAAGAAATCAATCACTGTGATTCATTCATTCACCTTTGATTTGATTTTATAGCATTTTATAAATAATTAAATCATTTTAGTAAGCTTGTACATATGTACAGACGTACAGACCACACAGAACAGAGCATATCTGAACCATCTGACCTTCTAAACTAACACCAGCTTGCACTTGTACATTTTGGTTATAAATATTATTTTGAATTGTCTTGTTAATAATATTCTGTATTGAATTTTTGGTTTGTTTCTAGATGAGTTTTAACTGTATATTGCCAGCATTGACACTTAGGTGATCCTGCATACCTGAATAAAGATAATGTTAGATTATATGCCGAACTATCTTAACTGTGCAATGTTTTAAAGTAGAAAACATGTGGCCCTAAGGAGAATATTATGAAAAATTGTTTTAAAATAGGTCTGTGCTCAACATCACCACAATTTTTCCAAATCCTTTAAGGTTTAAGGTAATGACACACTATCAGTTTTATTTCTGATGACTGTTTCGTTTTCCATTCAGTGGGTTTGGACCCGTAAAGCTTTTAGGGAAGTTAGAAAAAGAAAAAAAAGGTTATATTCTGTATGTACTTACATGTCCAACATCACAGGATAACAGTAAATAAACTAATTATTAAGTGGTGTACCTCAGGGGATGGTTTGGGAATGCCCAGACCTATATAAGTTGTGAGGTGTTATCATGTGATGGGACATTCCATTTCCAAAGTTTTGCAGGCATTTAAAATTTATCGATCCACAGTGTCACGTGCATACTGGGAATATGTCATAAAAGGCATTAACATCCGCAGTGGACAGAGCAGCGGCCCACGGGTGCTTAATGACCCTGGCTGGCGGTGTCTAATTAGAATTGAACTAGTCTAGAATTGACTGTGTGAACTTAGAAATCAGAAACTGAACCCTTGGCAACCAGAAACATGTGGTGTGGACCAATGAGTCATGGTACAAATAGTTTTGGGCTGATGGTATGCTTTGTGTGTGGTGCAGACCCCATGAAGCCATGGCGCAGGCTGGTGGTGGTGGTTCCATGCTAGTTTGGACTATGTTCAGATAGTGTGAGACGTCACAATTCCCAGTACCCAGTATCTAATTTCCTCTACTGCTACTTACTTGACACATGCAATTGTCACCGATTTGAGTCATACACAGAATATTTTTGGCTCAACTAAGCTCACAAATTTATGATACATTTTCTAATAAATAAAATTTTTTGTTCAAAATTATTTAAGCTTATCAAGTGACAAGTGAGTCTAAACTAAAATGAGAGTATGAAGAGAAATAGGCATAATTGTGTATGTCTTGAGAATCCCAATACAAGACTTGTGTTTTTTCATATCTGGCTTCAGTCTTCTCAAGCCAGGGCACTAAGTTTATTAAACCACTTGTTTTCTTTCACCGGGTATATTTTGCTAAAGTAATTGTTGTCATTTACAACTTTGTGATTCTTATTTAGCTAGCCTGTTAGTTCCATGGTATCTCATAAAGTAGGTCATATTGGCTGTAGCTCTACTCTGTTTTTATTAGGCTAGCTAATGTTAACCATCTAGATTTATATGGCAAATGGCTTTGCTGTATACTTATAGCACAAATGCCCTCACAAGTTGATTGTAATAACAATTATTTCTAATAAATGTGAATACGAAGTTGTCCGAATTCTTTAAAGTTTTATACTGATTTTAATTTTCACTTGGATTACTGCTGTTCTAAATGATTTTTAGTGGCTGGTAAACTGTTTTGTGTGTGTTTCCCTATTTCTTTAATGGTTTAAATCACCATGAAGTGTTTAATTCATTCATTCATTCATTCATTCATTGCTCTTCAGTAAACAGTGAATTAATTAATTACACCCAAGAGGAATGTACTGTTGTTAACCCAAATACCACTTTGTGTTTGGGAGGTAGAAGAATCCGGAGAAATCCACACAGACTTGGGCAGACAATACCCGGCACTGAGGATCTTACGAGAGGACCTGGAACTGTAAAGCTGTGCCACCTTGTCACTCATAAATATTTTATATATAGCAATTAGAAAGAACAAAAAAAAATCAAAAATTTCATGGACATACAGTACTATTAACATTTTTAAAAAAGGGAAACAGAGAAGTCAACTGTTTGGCTAAATGGACTGCTGTATTGTAGGTACATCTGCTTTGTGTTAATGATGGTGATTACTGGAGTCCATAATGAGCTGTGATGAGTGATTTGAATTGCCTCAAACAGGCAGAAACAGCTCTGCAGGCCTCAATTTTATAAGCAGGTTCACTCAAACCTCCACAAGGTCTACAAGGTCTCCTTTTTTAGTGTTTACACTACAGCACAGGGGTGCTGAGAGATGTCATAACAGATTTTCATTGCATTTACTCCCTTAACAAAAAAGGTTCAGTGCACAATTTTTATTCAAATATAAAGGTAGAGAAATGTGTGTTCTGTATATGTCCTGTCCAATCAGCCATAATATTAAAACCACTGACAGATGACTTAAGCAACATTGATTGTCATATTTCAGTGGCGAGTAGACACTCAGTCTGTTATGGTGATGTGTCGGAAGTAAGGAAAAAATGGAAGTGTAAGAAGTGTAAGAATTTGAATGATTTTGACAAGGACCAAATTGTGAAGGCTAGACGATGCTAATTGCATCTCCAAAACAGCAGGTCATGGGTGCCCAAAGGCAAGCCTGTCTGGTCTAATCCCACAGAAGATACCACAGCACACCTTGAGAGGAATTAAGGAGTCCATGCTTGACAGGTCAGAGCTGTTCTAGCAACTGTTTAGGCAGGTGGTTTTAATGCTGTGGCTGATTGGTGTAAACTACAAGTTTTATAATTACATGTAAGCTAAATTCAAACAGATATGTACTGGAATCACAATTAGTGTTGTATATAGTTTAAAATACCATTATGTTGACAATATTGGGGATATAATGTTCCTTATAATGTTTTGTTTATTTATTTATTTATTTATTTATTTACCACAAAAAGGAATCATGAGGTTTATGTACAAGGATTGTGGGTGTTTCCAAAATACATATTAATAGAATCTGGAGATTTTAATTAGGGTTTAAAATATTTTTCAGTTTGGGGTGCCACCTCATCAAGCATTACTAAACAATGTAAAAAAAAAGGGAAAAAAAGGAAAGAAAGAAAGAAATAAATCTAAAAAAAGAAAATTGTCTTCAAAGAAGGTTGTGGGTGATGTTAGGAAATCATCAGTAATGACACACACTATTAAGTCTGCACTGAGTCTTCAATTCCTTTGTGCCAGTAAGTGTACTGAGCAATTCCTTTTTCTGAACCACAACACAGTGAGCGAGGAGTTGAGGAAAAGAACAGAGAGGAAAGCACTGAGGGGAGGAAAAACACAAAGAGAAGAATATAACACAGTATGACAAAATACAATAGAAAAGGAAACGGTCAAACAAACACAAACAGTTTATTATATAATTTACAGAAAGCTAATAAGCACTTATTAATTAAACTAATAAACAGTTATTAATCTGTGATATTTCAACCTTTATGTACACAGATTTTTGATCTTTTAAAGTTACTTTGATTATATTCACCACCCAAGCTAATCCTAGTCATTTTTTTTAATTATTATTATTTTGTTGTTATTATTACCTAATACTGAAATAATGTGTTGATTCATTTTGCATGTTTTACACTTTCCCCTGCTGGCTGCAGTCTCTGCCATGTGTGATCTCAGACTCAGTGATGGCAGATCACAGTTCTTGCTAATTATGCAGAACAATCTTAAACTGTGTTATCTAAATCACCAATAACATTTATTAATCCCCTTTTTTCTATATTGCATCTAACATATGCTATCCAGTCTGCTGCAAAGGTAATGTCAAAGGAAGTCCCATGTATATTATAATTCACTAATAAGCTAGTCTTAGCTAGTTTATTTGATTATATGTATAAAACACTAGAAAGGGAAATAGTCACTCAATTTTTACATAATATGAAGGTTAAAGACTAGCTAAAACAAAGGGGAAAAAACTCACCCAGAAGGTCCAGAGCCTTACAGATGAGTCAATATATTCAGCTGGCTCTATCCAACAGGCAATAACTCTTCTCACAAAGCATCTGCCACTACATTACTGTTCTATCCTCTTTACTTATCCTGAGCACACACATGCAGGCTGACATGCTCAACTAACTGCCAAAGAAATCTTAGTCCACATTTCCAAAGAGCACATTTTGCAAATATTGGTTCATAACATTAGTGTTTGTCCCTGTCTTGATTATACACAGGTCAGAGCTAGTTCCAGCACACACAAAAAAAACTCCTATTAAAATATTACTTCTTTTATTAATAAGCAAATGGCTGGAAACACTGTAAGAAGTGAAAGGCAGTTAAAAGAGTCGCTCACAATCTAGTGATGAAGAGAATGTCACAACCAAATAAAGTATGAATAATAGACAAAAATACAGCCAAGATGAATGATGAATAGATTTGATGTACTAGACCATTTTATCTCTTGCAGCTGGAATTTTGAAACTTAATTTACTTCACATTTCACCAAAACGATTTTAAGAAACATAACATGTTGGAAAATAAGCCCAGGCAGTCTTCACAATGTGCTTTAATACTTGGTCTCCAGACATGTTAGTTTTCTACACTGTAAATAATTTATGTAAACTCATAAGTAACATATTGGCTTTAAACCAGAACTTTGGATGTGCTTTTGAGTTTTTCTTTTGGAAAGTTTTAACAATACTGACAGACACCATATCAAAGCACATTACTGTTAAACAGCAGTGCCACTGTTGTGGCTTTCTTAATACAAAGTAAATTATATCACAATTAGTTCTGACCCTGCAGTGTGATTGGCACTGGGACCAAAGCCCTCCAAATATCACTCCATCACATACACACATAAACCTAGCAACAACACCAGTGTTTATAAGCCAAACACTGCATCCATAAACAAACCAGCAACATCGCATTTAATTATAGAGTGTTTATAAAATCTATTAATATTATCAATCATTTTATTGTACTTGATAAATCCTATTTTATGAATGGATGTATTTGTGTTTATTATCTGTATAATAATAATAAGTTAATGATGCTCCTCGACTGATAGTCTGATGTTTCAACAGTGGGCCGTCTGATAGAATAGAACTATTTTACCTCACAGAATGTTGATAAACAAACAGATCATATTTTTCCATCCTCTAAAATCTATCAATAAACACTGATAACAGAACTGTGGTATAATCACAATAATACACTTGAGGATCTACGACCACACCACATTAGTACAATATCTCTTGATATCACTTGATACGAACCTCAAGTGTATTATTGCTTAAACATCATCATTAACTAAAATGTAAAACTATCTACAAAAGAATTTAGCTAAAATTTAGCCTTAATGTCTTAATGACAATAACCATCTCTTTTCTGTGGGATGCCCCATGTCAAGATTAAGAGTATGTAGCTTATTTCAAAGTAAATATCCAAAACTACAGGGAAAAATCTTTACAACTAACAAAAATAAACCTAAAGGCTTAGCAAAGAAATGCAGAACTATAGTTCAAGTCAAGTAGTTTTTATTGTGATTTCAACCATATACAGTGAAACAAAACAACGTTCCTCCAGGATCAAGGTGCTACATAGAACAATAAACTACACAATACAGCGTAAAGTGCACGAGTGCTAAACATGTGCAATGACGCAAGACGATTTACAATACATACACAAGACAAAATACAATAAATACACTAGACATTAACACTAGATATAGGGAGGGGGCAGTGCAGATAGCCCACTGGTAGTGCAGGAGAGCAGTAAGGTGCAGTTATGTTATATTTCTTGTAAACATAAACATTCTGTTTTTAGCAGCAATATTGTTCATGTTTGGTAAGATGTAAACAAACAATGTGTTACAGCAGCAGTATTGTCTATTTTTGGTAGAAATGAGAACATTTGTACTCTTTCCTTTGTGTAGACAGATTATTTTGTTTTGTATCTTTAAGATTGTGTGTGTGTGTGTGTGTGTGTGTGTGTGTGTGTGTGTGTGTGTGTGTGTGTGTTTAGTCCAGTCATTGAAATGTATGCAATTTATCAAACCAGATTCTGGTTGTTCAGGAGTCTGATAGCTTGCGGAAAGAAACTCCTGAACAATCAGAATCTGGTCTGATAAAAAGTTAGGAATGTATGGGTGGTTTTATTAGATAGGACAAAAAAATGGACTACAGCATTACAGCAGTGCACTATGTATTTGCATTACTCAGTGCAAATACTCAGTGCTTCAGTAAGGTTTTGGTAGACATTCATATACTTGGCAGACTGTTCCAATCGGATCACCATGTGTTTACTGAACTTATGTGATTAAGCTTTTTGATTTTTAAAAGCATAAAACGATTTACATGCTATATATTCTGCTCCATGGTTCTTAAAATCTTATGATGCAATCAGAATGACACATTTCTGATTCTTGCTCTGAATAAACACGAGTTAACTCCAACAATGTCTTTTCAATTTATACACAATACCCACTCCCTGCTATTGATCCTACTTCTTCATACTTATTTTTAGAGTGTACTCTCTCTCTTTTTCCTTAGCCAGACTGGAAAAACTATACATCTAGTTAAGAGTAAGAAATTTTAATGCAGGAATTTACTGTATATGCCTTACACAGTAGTTCTGTTACTCTTTGTAATGTAATGTATTATGGCCGATGTACCCAAGTTGATACACATATAAAATGTAATTTTAAAAAAGCATCAAATTAGATATAAATAAATGTAAATAGACTAAATAAATTAAATCATAAGCCCTGTTTTTATTTTCATGACACACAAAATAACTATACATACATGATTAGACAGGTGTAATGGATTTCCCCTTGCACTGCACTTGGTGGTTATCGGCACACTCCATTATAGTTAGAGTTAACAACATAAACCTTCTCCCGGTATCATTATGTTCACCTGTTTGGGTTTTCCCTCACCTGTGATCAATTCGGTATATAATTGTGCGTTTTATTTATTCTTGGTTTCTTCGGTATCTTTAGTGTGTCGCTTGCCTGATATATGAAACATTATCTTTGACTAGCCTCACTGTTTTTGCCTTTTTTTTGCCTTTGTCTGCCTGTATTTTTGAACTATTTACATCCAGCCCTGCATCCAGCTCAAGCCATAACAGGACAGGAGCTTAGTAGGAAAATACATTTATACATGTCCTTCCTTGGACCACTTTTGGTAGGTATTAACCACTAAATACAGAGAACAGCCAACTTGACCGGTTGTTTTGGAGATGCTCTGAGTCATCTAGCCAACACAATTAAGCCCTTGCTGAAGTCAGATCTGTATGCTTGCCCATTTTGAACTGAATTTTCATTTATGTCATATATGACATATACCATTGTAATAAAATACTTACTGTTATTCACTTCCCCGTCAGTGGTTATAGGCTGATTGGTCTACACTCAACAAGTAAATTGCCCTGTTTGGCTATCCTGCTTTTTTGTTAACAAATGAATTGCACAGTATTACGCTGGGGTTTTCAAGATCCAGCATACCTCATGCTGGTTCGATGCTCAGTCACTGATATATTTATTCTCATGCCATACATTTTATCATTGTCCTAATTAATCTATCTGACATCCACTAAATGTTCAGACAGTTCTGGTAAAATAAAAGTTCTTACACTTGGAATTCACTATGACAGTTTAGTTTCAAGATTTTTTTATTGGTCACATATATATTTGTAGCAGGTACAAATATACAGTGAAATGAAAAAGTGACTGATCCATAGACTGTGCAATAGGATAGCAAGTAAAAAAGAAAAAAAAAAGATATCAAGATATTAAAAGATACATTAAATATGCATACTGATTAAAAAAAAATAATAACAAATAAGAAATGAAGTATAAACATAATTAACACATATTTGTATTTCAGCACAGTGTGAGAACATGTTTTCTCTGCATAGGAAGTAAGAGTCTTTCATGAATAGTGATATTAGATCAGTCTAGAATTGAAAATGACTGTTAAAATATTAAATATCGGCCAAAAAATATTAATTATCTCTGGGTAGTCCATCTCTCACACAAGTACATCACTGAACCAACTTATGCTCTGAAACTTCACTCAAAACATCAAAGATTTAGGCCAGCTTTATACTGTCAACAGCAACATGTCACATTCTGAAAACCTGGAGAAGATGATAAGAAAGCAACTGTGCCACTGTGGAACAGAAAATGGTAATGATGAAATATGAATCACTAAATCATGATGGAAAAGGTTTTTGTGTGGTTGTTTTTAAAACTATGAGTTTACCATGAATTAAAACTTATTGATTTTCTTAAGTTGTATTTCATTTACACCAATTAAATACTGTGTGTACAGCTAAACAATTGTAATCAATACAAAATAATCGAACTTCATCCGAGATTACCTGAAATAATGCTATGAATCAGCTTAATTTCAAAGTCACTATATAAAATGGATAGTACGAGAGGCCCAATGAGAGGGGCAAAAACTCCATTCATGTATAAAGAGAGCTTTCAATTCACAATAGTTATACAATATTTGTCTTATGTTTATATTATATCATGTGGCAGGGGTTAGTATGAGACTGGATATTAAAAGAGTTAAAGAATCTCCAATCTGATTTGCCAAACTGATCTCAAAATTAAATTCAGAGCCTCAATTTTGTATCTCTTTGCCATATTATGATAAAGAGGAAGCCTTTCTTTGTCATGTATTCATCACAGCACAGTGAAATGGTTTTCTTTGCATATTTAAGCTTATTTGGCAAAGGCAGCCATGATATAGCACCCTAAAGCAGAGAGAGATAAGGGCCTTGTTCAAGGGCCCAACAGTGGTAGCTTATGCTTGAGCCACCAACATTTGATCAGTAACCCAGAGCCTGAGCCACCACTGCCCAATCCTTACACAGTAAATATGCCAAGATACAGATTAAAAATGTTTTTGACTAGTTTAATCACATCAGCGTGTTCACTGCTGCCTAGGCTTTTAGCTTTCTGCTACTGAAGTATTTCCAAAATGTTGAATGAAAAATAATAATACAAAAAATACAAGAATTTACTGTATATGCCTTGCACAGTAGTTCTGTTACTCTTTGTAATACTGCTATTATGGCCAATGTATCCAAGTCGATACACATATAAACAGTATCATTATGTTATTGCTAGTCAGCATGTGTGTGATGAGGCTTAACTTGAGACAGAGCTGCTCCATTATTTTGTTATTCTCCAATTTAGCAGTACTGCTCTATTTCCTAAAATAAAACTCTTTCTGGTCCCTAGTCAAATAGGCTGAATATACAAAGTAGGGCTATTAAGAAAAGAGAGAAATTACTTTCTTCAACCTTTGCATAAGCCATGTGTTTTGTTCTGACAGCTCTGAATTTAATAAGTGATACCAATTACCAATTGAAACACCTATTATTCAGGTGTTTTGTGTGTGCCACATACTGAGCTAAAGAACTTTATGACTTTTAAGGACACATGTCTGGTGATGAGTTTATGTTTTTGAGATTTTAATCATTTTAATCAGTTTATGATCAGTTTAATCAGTTTAATGATCAGTTTAATCATTAGTGTAATATTTGACAGATGGTGCTAGAAATATAGCAGAAGACATATAACAGAAAAGCTAAAAGACTAATAATAATAATAATAATAATAAAATCAGCTGTCACTATTTTGATGCATGAAAGGCATCACACAAGGCTGAGGATATAAACTACAGAGGCAAGGGATCAAAAGCTAGGTACTTACATGGAGAAAAGTTGACAATGCCAGACAAGCAGCACAAATCATTAGCTGAAACAGGACACAGGTAAGAGAGATCAGTAGAACAGGAATGGATCATGTGAAGTGCAACGTTAATGGGTAACATTGTCTTGACACAAGTAATCTACTAATAAACATTTATAGTCAACTTTAAAGGACACAACTGCAGTGATGTTTAAATTGGGCTAATTCTCATTTCCAAGTATTCATTTCTTCTTCTGCATTTTGCTTAAGTTCTAGTTTCTTTTACTTTTTTATACATACTTATTTAGTCATGATAAGTCGACTTCATGAAATTCTTTTTGAAATTCGTCAATATCGTTTATAGTTGCCAAACAAGAGTCAAAGTTCTCCAGTAAGGTTTTTACATGTGCTGTGTTGAGTGTCTCAGGGAAAGTGCCTTTTTTTCAAAGAGAAAATTACAATGTATAATTCACTTACATTAAAACTAAAAAAGCTAAAATATTTTTAATGGCTTTATTTTATTATTATTATTTTTTTTTTAAATATCCATAATGCTTTCCATAACAGTCAAATAAGAGTAAATTGTATTATTTATTAATATTCTACTATATTTATATAATATTTGTATAAATGCAGAAGTGGTAAATTGAGAAAATAAATGTGAAATTTAAGTGCTGCATTGAAAATGTTTCAATAACATGTTTGATTCTACAGCAGGAATGTGATACATTACATACAGGGCAAATACATACCAGACTCCATTAACATGCTACAGAGTAATGTAAACCTTATCTCTAATTAAAGTAGGGGACCAGAGCTAATTTTATTATTTAGATACATTAAAAAGCAGGTTTTGCGAACTTTGGTATGGCGTCATATCAATGTCAAAAGTAGGGGGCGCAAAAACACAAGGTGAAAAATATAAACCTGCAAGTTTTAACAGTTTGTGTGTGTAAATATTCCTCCCGCAAGCGTAAAAGTGAAACTTGTGAGCACAGACAGAAGTCCTGCGCGCATATTTATCATTATATCGTGCTCAAACCACCTTTTTTGCATTCTCAAATGTTTTTTTCTTTTCGATACAGCAGTTGTCCTCGCGCGCCATGTGAATTACCCTCGACTGCTTTTTGAATTACCCTCGACTGAATTTTTTGCGTTCGAGTATTGGATGGGGGTGGTTTTGGGGGCGGGAATTGGGGGTGGTTTTGACAGTTTGGTGGCAGGCTCATGGCCGTTTCTGTCAGCAAATGCTATTGGCTGATGGCTCCTGGCATTGCGGCTTAAGTTGTTTTTTTACTCGCAGCTCCCGATTTGTTTGGCTCCTTATTCCTAAATCCAGACGTTAGCGTTAGCTCCTTAGTTAGCTTCTTATTCACAGAATTATTCGCCCCCAAACTGTCGAAACCACCCCATCCAATACTTGAGCACAAAAAATTCACTCGAGCGCAAAAAGCAGTCGAGGGTAATTCACATGGCGCGCAAGGACATCTGCCGAATCGAGAAGAAAAAACAATCGAGAATGCAAAAATGGTGTTTTGAGTGCGATATAATGATAAATACGCATGACTTCTTTTTGTTCTCACAAGTTTCACTTTTATGCTCACGGGAGGAAAATTTACGTGTGCTGTTAAAACGTGCAGGTTTATATTTTTTACCTTGTATTTTTGCGCCCCCTAGTTTTGACATTGATCTGACGCCATAACTTTGTTCTTTCTAAAAAGATTTCTATTAACATTTTTGTTGACATTTTTTAAATAAAAAATAACATTTTTCCCTGAATTAAACTATTAGAAAACGTTACGTTTGTGTTTGTGAGATAGTACTTGTGAAGTTGTACTTGTGAGACAAAGTTCTAGCTCAATTTAATATTGTTACTTAACTTCTGAATGATGGATTACACCTCTCTGCAGAACACATTAACTACAATTGTAAACAAGACTCACAGGACTAACAGGAAGAGGTGGGAATGATATATACCAGAGTGTGGGTTGGTGTTTACTTGGTGAAAATCAATGTGTGAAGGATCTGGGATTTATACCACTAGCTGATAGCTGGCCTATGATTCTACGCCTGCAGGATTATCAGAGAAATCCATGGAAGGATCATTACATCATTCACCAATTGTACTTCATTCCAAAGAAATCTTTGGCGGTTCGGTTATTGCAGCTTAAACTGTTATCGGTTGCTTCCCTGTGTCATGCTAGATAAGATGTCTTTTATTGACCTGTGCCTATCTTTGGCTAATGTCACACAAAGGAATCTAAAAATCACATAAATGACAAAATAAAAACTAAAGAAGAAATTGTAAATATTTTTATTTATATATGCCTTTGGCCCTTACAAGTTATTGGTAGAAAGGTGACAATTTTTTGATGATTTCTTTTAAAGATTTCAATAAAGAAAGTGTGAGATCATGAATGTGTTAAATCAGAAAAAATATGGGAAAAAATATAAGGATCCAATCTGGTGAGTTTCGCATCAGTTTACTCTGTTTTTACTGGTTCATTAGACCATGACACATCCAAAACAGGAAGATTAAAACCATGAGTAAAACCCTTATTTGCATTATTCTGACAACACTGTAAATTTAATCCTAACCCAAGAAATTATTTGACCCTTTGGATTAAGAAACTACACAGTTTTATTAGTGAGGACCAGCCAAATGTTCAGAGGTCAGATTTGTCAGATAATTCTATTCCTACATGGGGGATCTGCCTACATTTTAAAATATGCCCCATTCCAACCTGCTGTGCCAGTACACTATAAATATAAGGCAATTGATGTGAAAAAATATCTGTCAGTGAAAACGTATCTCTCAGGCTGTGCACCACAGTCACAACATTGCAGTATCCAGCTTTGATTGTCAGCCAGTCAAGTCAAGGTGTTGTGTGCACAAGTGGAAGCCATCACAATGTAGCTCAGTTAATTTGGTCTAATTTCAGACTAATGAACAGCTCACAGGGAGAATTTCTAATGCTCCATTTTAAAAAGCCAGATAGTAAGTCACTATCACTAGGATAAACATTCACTTATACAAACCTTTCTGTATTTACTTTAACTTCCACTTGAGCTTCACAGTGGATGAATTATCATTGTTATAATTGTTGAGAATAAATAAAGAAGAATAACATAAATTTTTTCTCCATTTAAATCAATCTGTTACTATTTGTTTGTAATACCTACCTTAATTTATTTTAAAATTTAACAGAAATTTACCTTTGTATTCTAGTGCAAGTGCATTCCTTTAATTTGAAAATCTTTTACATAAGATTACCGTTAATATTTTATGCATAATAATAAATTGCATTTTGTTGCTTGGCAGTAAAATTTGTATGGTTGGTAATGAAGACATAACCTTCACCAATTAATACTTACAACATATTAATATTTTGACACCAATGCGAGTTTAGCTATTTCTATTGCACTGTATATGTTCTCTTAGTGGAAACAAAAATCTCTTGCTGTCAGCAAAGCAATCAAAATTAATTAATTTCTGAGGTACTCAACAATATTAGCTAGTCGACTTGGGTAGGCAACAGTAAAGATGGTTTTGCAAAGTGCCAGAATTTATTTTTATCCAAAATTTGGTCATCCGCTCCATATTTCAATGTTTTCTGATATTGGTCTTTTATAAATGTGCATGTGTTTATTTTATAGGCATTAAATAGACATATTTAAATAGTTTTTCTAGTGTATGCCAACAGGGCTTTCATACTAATAAACAAGCTTATTAAAGGTTACTGTTAACTTAGATCATGTTACTTGCTCTTGGTGGAAAAATACAATTAATCGAACATTACTGTTTTTTGGAGGTTTTTTTCACCTAGAAACCAAATGGGATGCAAACAGTTCCTCTTAACAGTAGATGTCCTAAGGACATGACTTACTGACCACAGTGTCAATCTAAAAATGCTATTGAAGTCATTGTGTCATTGTCGCAATTTGAACTTCACAGTTAAGTTTAGGCTTGAATCTGTGCAGATTTTACCGGATTTGAAAGGTTTCTCAGAGGCAATGAGGTTGCACAGTGCTTAAATAATAAAATACATGCCCTAAAAACATCCTGTACTTCCTCTCTACTGCCAGATTTGGCAGTAAGGACAAAGATTTATATTCGGATAGTGTACCTTGATAAAATGCAGCTATTATCACTCCACCAACACTCAGTCTACTTGTGTTCCAGGTTCAAATGGTGAGGTCCATGTTGTATCTAGGTACAAGTTCATTTTATGGCATATCTTGCTGAAGTACATAAAATGCAACTGCGGATTAATTATTAAAAATGTATTATTTACTACAAGGGGAAATTGCACACATACACCACAATCTCTCCTTATTCTTCTAGGATTGTTGACAAATTACAGACAAGCTAAAGATTTCACTGTACAGACAGAAGGAAAATTAGATAATAACAGCACTTACATTATAACACTATTGTTAGTATTAGATCAATGTTAGGTGCTGTAGGACAGGGTTAAAGGACACATATTCAGTACAACTACAATACTAACTTATAGGTTAATGTCCAAATAACAAATTCTGTTGCATATCCCTGAGAATATATAACAGTTTGTATGGAGCAAGTTATAGATATGGCTGAATTTTGAGGAATTACCTTTAATTGCTAAATAAATTTTATATAGATTTAAGAAATTTAATTATTTTTTAATTCATATAAATGTTAAATCTGGTTTCATATTTCTCTTAAGCTGCATGATGTCCATTGTTACATGTTTCAAATAAAATTGAATTAAAATGAATGAACTAAAACATATTAGTAAAATTATGTTAGTCTTTCTTCTTGTTTCTTTATGTTTACAGTTAATTAACAATAATTGTCAGGGAAGAACAATCAAGGAGTAATTATATGTTTTGTTTTACATGTGTGTTTTATTTTATATGGTTTACTTTTACACATCAGGTTTTTACATTTATGAGATGAGGTTTTATTTATCATCTGATGTTGCATATGTATGTGTACATGAGATTAAGGGGAATTACTAGACCCAATGCTGTTGTGCCCCTGTACAATCATGGAAAAAATTGGTAATATACAGGGAGATTCATTAAAAAGAGAGCCCGAATATTCTGTTGTAACGCCTGTTTAATGCAATGCTGGAAGTAATTTCTGTTTTGTGCAATTTCACGGTGGATGTTTTCCTACAATTCTTCCACAGTGGCTTGTTCCAGTAGACTTTTCCTTTGAGCATACCGCAAAGGATAAAGTCTGGTGGTGTCAGATGAAATTACCCTGTTGCAGAAAGAGGACTAAATTTCTGCCATGCTCTTTGTCGATGTGTGATACTATGCTCCAACTTGCTGACAAACCCTTTCATTAACTCATGATCACCTTGTTGATTCACAAACTGTTCAAAAATGTCCAGGTACACATTAGTATTCACAGTGCTGTCAAAGTAAATGGAGCCATGGATACTCACCATACACTGACTTTTTGACCATGGAGTTTTTATCTTGTTTACTGAGAAACACATGTTCACACTGTTTCATCCTAACAGGAGTTACAACAAATATTTGGGGCCTGTTCCTGTATATGCCAAAAAGTGTCTTGTTATATCCTTGACTGTTGGAGTGAAATACAGAATAACCTTAAGCACATAAATTAATTACAGGAGTGAACATAGTACTGCCAAATCCTAGCAACATTTAGTATTCCATGCAGTCTAACAAAACGCATCAGGTCACTAAATTAAAGGCATTGACTGAGTTTGAATTTAATGCACCAAATTACTGTAATTATTGCATTTTCAAATAAAAGTGGCATTGCTACTCATTTTGGAAAATTTCTGCAACCTTGTCTAAGATAAAGCAGTCACTGAAAGTGAATGAGAGTAAGTGTTACTAAACTAGTATAAACATATTATAAAAAAATCAATCAAATATATACATGCATGTGTAAATACTAAATAAAACACACTGAAAAAAGTAATGACACATCAGCCAGAAATGAACAGGGACAGTAGTGATGAAAAGCAGAACAGACAGAATGTGTGAAAGCAGTAGAAAAATGTAATAGAAGGAAATAGAGAAAAGGGGAAACATGGAGATTGATTAAAAGAGGGTTTGAAAAATGACTTGGAAATAGATACGGGTCCAAAGCAAATAAGAGTTTCTAAGTATTCACATGTAAACATTCACAAGGAGAGTGAGTTTTTAATAGCGCTTAGTTTGCCAAGCATTTCCCAAACTGAATCTAAAAACACTGTGTGGAAATTTGCAACAGTTTAAAATGCACTTGTTTTTCACATATAGTCACATATTAATCATAACTGATCACATGATATGTATTAAATGAGCATTATTAAATGAGGGCGTGATTAACAACATGGTATATAAAATTAGCTTCAGCATATAACCAACACCCCCAACACCACATCTCCCCATCCCCTTTCAGCCAAATGAACTGTATCACTGATGTTAGGTTATCCACATACATGTGTGTAAAAAGCCTACATGATGTCAGTCATTTGAGACACTGTGTAGCCTTGAAATAGAAAATATGGAACCATTACCAGAGACTTGGTTTTAAAGTGTTATATTAAAATATATATTTTATGTATTTAAATACATATTCTATTAAAAGAAAAAAATATATTTTTGGTAATCAACGGTTCAGCTTGGGAATTGCCTCAAGCATGCCTTTTCAAATGACATGAACACTTTGTGCTTTTGTAATTAACTGATTTGAAGTTAACCTAGACTACTGAGAATAGTGGTTTTTACTGCTTTTATACAACAAATATGTTTGTGAGTGCATTGTTTAATCTATTAAGGGCAGGTCAATTTTGGTTGAGATTAATCTTTTACAGCTCTATTTAGCCACATGAAATTCCCTGGTGGGAGACACAAATCTGTTAGAGTGCTGTGGAAGGAGGAAATGGGTAGACAGAAGTATTTTTCCTGTTCCAGCCATCTGCCTTTTCGCCCTCCCAGGCCTGAGATGGGATGAAGGCCACCCCATCTGTGTACCCTCTCTAATGCATAAATCATAAAGAAAAAGATGGGGGGTTCACTATTTGCTCCTCAACGACTCCTCCCATTAACCGGGAGCACATTGCATGGTCTGATTTTACTGTCTGGAAACAGCATGTCTATAAAAATCATTGGGTGGAAGGAAAATCTGCTTCAGTCCAGCACTATTAAACTGAACCAGCAAATCACATATCATTTGTAACTAATACAAATGTAACTAATTTGTAACTAATATTAATACTAATATAGTGGAAAATATATCTGTAGTGGGTGTATATAGTGGGTAGTGGGTGGATATCTCTATCTATCTATCTATCTATCTATCTATCTCTCTCTCTCTCTCT
>JAOVVF010000051.1:14288333-14301091 GCA_028565595.1 Duopalatinus emarginatus | reverse complement strand
AATAAGCAGAAATTGTGTAATATCGCAAAGTGAAAGCACAAAATAGCGCAGGTGCCTCAATGACATCAGAATTCATTTAATATATTCAGTTTCATTCCATATATTTAGACTTTGCGGTCATTGTGTATATACATATATACACACACACACACACACAATTTCATGTCAAGTGTCATGCTAAAATAAGTAAGCAATATAAGTAACTGCAAGACTCCAGATTATACTTCTTGTGTTGGCTCAGTAGTAAAGGATATGAAGCAGACACTACTACAGATATAAAAGAAACCTTTGGATAACCCACTATAAATAATTCAGATGTTTCCACGAATAACCGTCATATCAAATATGTTTAGTTGAGATATTTCTCAAAGAATGCCTTCCTCTTAGATGTAGTCAAGCAGTCAACTGAGGTTCATAAGTTCACCTCAGCATCTCAATCATTCACTCAGCATGCTTCCATCTGGGCCCTGGTACTCGATTTATACAATCCTACCCCCAAAGATAATGTTCTGGATGGTATAAGATTTGCCCAGAATAAAACATTACGCACTTACATATTACATGCAATAACATAATTAATAACATAGCGTATTTTTGTAACATGAAGCAATAGAAAACATTTGGGTGCTAAGATATCGTAAGCACCTTTCATTATGCTAATCTGATGACAGCAATAAAACAGTGTATTTCACATTACTACACTCAATTAACTCAGATCAATAAATGACATTTATTGCAAAGATCATTTAGTCATGACTTGAATTGGCAGAATTAATTCACGATCACAATGTACTTTTTCAAGGAGTGGAAAAAATTTACATATTACCGTGCATGTTATGACAGTATGAGGTCTCTTCAGAGTATTTTGCATCATTAAACTTTTCCAGCACAGAACCCTGTTTAAACCTCATGCTCCTTCTCTCACAGCAAATAAGATTGACAGATACATGGTACTGTTGAAATACAGAATTCTTTTCAACAGGTGAAGACAAAATGCATAGCGGTGCCATTGTTCAGACATTTTTTACTCTAATAAACACAGCATGGTCTAGGAACGATATTGAAAGCAAAACCCCTGCAAATGCTTTTGAAAAGCTTCCTCAGTAGGCCATAAGCGATTTGATCTTATTAGCAATTTCATTCACGCCACCTGTTGAGAATTTCCACTTGTGCTGTTTGTCCAATCTGCAACAACTGATCCAACTGTGACAAAAGGGATACAGCTGAGAAGATGCTACTTACAATGGAAAAAAGGCAAGCAGGGAAAGTCAAAGGCAGAAACACAGGAGCTGAATGAAGAAAATATGATTTTGTGAAGGGTGAAATTTTCTTTTCAATAGAATAAAGAGTAATTATAACTCATGCAGTTATTGTTGTTCTTCCAAGTCTATAAGTTCTTAATGTCTGTAAAATCACTCCTAAAGACAAAGAAAGGAATATGAAACTTCCATCTTCAGTTTAACAATTATCTTCTCACATTATGTTTTTGTCCCAGGGCTCCAGCCATTTTCTCAGAAGGACCCTATGGTAAGCTGGGATCAGCTATCGCGTAATCGGGGTCACACGTGAAGGACACAGTAATGGCGTAACGCGTGCCCCATGCCACCTTTTCCACACGGTGGAGGTTCTCCGAGCCAGAAGAAAAGAAAGACACTCTCCCTGCAAAGAAAAAGAGTGTGTTAATCACAGATCATTTTGATAAATAGAACAGTCAACACAGAGTGCTAAACTGTAAACCGATTTCAGTTTGTAATTACATGTATTTGATGTCTTGTGCAACACAGAGAAGCTGTGCTTGTGATAACTGTGTTTAGATGAGTAGATGTGTTCATGCATTTTGCTGACTGGCCACACTTGAGCATCATTAAAACCAATTACACAAGCGTGCTTCTGTTCAGGGGGAAATGTAGTCTTCAAGTAGATAGCTACTTAAGATGATCTGTGGCACCAGAAAAAGTAATAAGATATTTATGTAAATTACCTCTGCTATGTCTGCATGGCTTTGACCTCTGTAGACTGCTATTTAGCATGGAAATTATTTTGAATCTTGTTAAAGAATGGAAAGGTGTTTGCGTGTTTTACTGATTTATAAAGTAAATGCTCTTTAAAGCTAGTCAGGTCCAACAAACTGACAGCCCGATTGTAATGTTAAAGATTGCACAGTTTATAAATCTGGCATGGATTTTTAAGTGAGTGGCAGCAATAAACAACACAAAGGTCAATATCCTTTTCAGTACAGAGAGTTGTTTCAAGAGGTTTCCATGTTCAAAATCATTCGTATTATGGTGATAAAGAAGGATGTGTAATAGCAGGGCTGATCTTTGCTGATTGATCTTTTCTGTGTGTGCAGTGGATCACTGACTCAGTGATCTATTTGTATCTTTGATGCAGTGCTTCATGAAGCATAGTCAAGGGTCAGTGTTTTTTTTTTTTACCTCAGGAATGAAAATAGCAACCAAACATGATGAAAGCTGCTATATTTATTTCTAAGAACTATAGAGATACAAATAAGAACCCTTACACTGACTTCAGCTGATGATGGCCACAAATTGTAATCTATATGCTTTGCATTAATTGTACAACTTGACTGAACCAGGTTTGATAGTGTAATTCGCCTAGTGACAAGATTAATTGGTGTGCAGGGCAAGCTTTCTGAAAGCAGAAGCCTGTGACACTCCTATATACGTTTATCATAACATCTCATAATATTACAAAACAATTATTTAACACTTAATAAAGACAAGTGAGCCACCACCTCAGCAGCCACACAGACTACCAGGTTTCACACATGATGGGCAGCTCTCATTTTTCTCCATTCTCATTCTGTCCACATGATTTGTGTCTTAGGCGTCTTTTAAGTAAAATATTCCCTGCCTTTCTGCTCTTAATTTTTAACAGTGACATTTTATGGCGCTAAATGCCAGCCAGCAATGGGAGGACAATATACCTGGGCTGTGATTCATCTATTTTGTAATATGAATGCAAATAAAAGTGTAAGCATTCCTTCTGTTGACTTCACTCAGTAAAAAAACAATAAAGCCTGTATGAGTAATATCCTGAGTTGTGTCCTCAGTGTAAAGTGGCAAAAAAGAAAAAAAAACTGCAAGGTATTTACTCGGTGATTACATAAGTTCCATAATAACCAAAATGAACTTAATATTTCTAAACCTCCTCCATCTTTTTCCCTCCTATCTCTCGTTTTAGACAAGCACTGAGCCTGAGGTGTAACCTCACTGTGCCACGTTTAATTTGAGATATAAAAGCTGGAACACACTTTTCACTTCCTATAAACACAGTGAGGACTGAAAGAGTGTAGCTCTCCATAAGGGCAACACTAGGTTGTCCCCTGCGGCTGGAGACTGTGATTCTCCAATCTTTGAAAGCAGCTGTTCTCCCCAACCTGAACCTCCCTCCTCAATGAATGCCTTCAGCATAATGTCCACATTTTCTCACTGTGATGGTCAAATGTGCCCTTTTTATTGAACACCTTAAGTATTTTTTGAACTCCTGTGAGAGCTTTTATTTCTGTTAGCCTGCTAACAGATTGATAGATATAAGCTATTTCAACCCTTGACCTGATACTCTCTGAACCTCTTATCTGTGCCCTTCATAACCACCCTACACCCACCACCTTCCTATGTCCTATTTTCCACTCAGTTTCTCAATAGGCTAATGTCTGTCATTGTTTCTCTCCTCCCGCTCAGAGGGAGGCTGATTATCAGTCACACTGTTGCTGAGCTTACTGCCAGGGTAGTAATTACCTTAGTGAAGTTCATAGGTTCATCATCTGGCCATGATTGCTAATCAACACAAAATGACTGTCTCAGCGTAGCTGTGCAGAAAACTGTGGCTCTTTTAAGCCAACCCTTTAAACCTGTTGTACAGCAATTCACGCTGACAGGGAGAACAACCTGAACATCAACGGGCTGAAAAAAAACAACATGTCTAAACTTTTTTTCAAAACTGAAATGTTGTGAACTAAGTTTGCACATTTGTCTGTTTTTGTGCCTAGAAATTTAATTTACCGGGAAACTCCTTTGTGTGTGTGTGACTGGGAGAGAGCTTGGAGCAAAAGCACATCAACTAATCTTCCATCGCTCGTTACCTGCTCTCGGAGTTTCCATGCTTTTAGGTAGCAATGAGTGACAGAGCACCTCTCTTTAGCACTCTCCTGTGTAGTACGTGCAGAGCAAGATGCAGATTTAGTCTCTAAACATGTCGTTTCCATAAATAGAGCTGCTCTAGTGCTCTGGCAAGCGAACAGCAGTCATTATCTGCTCAGATTAGATTGATTACTTTTAAAAAAAAAGCTTTTCATATAATACATCAGGCCATAAGACAGAAGCGTGCCTTTTTGCACTGGTTGGCCTAATCAGCTGGCCATTTGTGGAACATGTTAACATACAGGGTTTAGTGAAAGGTTACATAAAACAAATGGCACAACAGATGAGTCAGTAAGATGGCTTTCTTTCCACAACATTCAGTAGTCTAATGATGGAAGAGCGAGCATTCACAATACATCAGCCTAACTGGTAAGTATGACTAATACACTTGTGTTTCAATAAACATGCAATTACAAAAGCATGACCAAAACAGGGTTTTTGTCCATCTCCAAATATTATTACGTTTAGTCTGAATTATGGAAGCATGGTTAAATTCATGATACTAATAAACAATATACACACATTTCTAAATTAATGTAAAAAAAATTAAAATCATTAAAGAGATCCTGGTAGCCTGGTCGAGATTTGGCATTGGCCAAATATGTCAATATTGTTGTCTTTCTTCAAAAAGCCAACACCAGTATTACTTCAGTTAATGTAGTTAACAGATGTACAGTTAATGTAATTCTCAAAGGCAAGAAGCTATTGAAATCACCACTACTCACAAATAATAGACATCTTCTACAGTCTCACTGGATCATAAGCAAAATAGTCAGAAGCAAATAGGTCAATAATTATATACACAAATATATTACTTATACATACACAAAGGCAAAGTGAAGATGAAATGCAGAGGCAGGAGCATCACATTTGTGCAGTCCATTAAATCCATAAGAACTTAATTTCAACATGACACCCAGCCCAAACACACAAAAATGCTTTCTGGCAGCTTGAATGTTTAAAAAAACTGCATTAATTAGATGCTTAGTTGCAATCCAGACTTCAAATCTAATACTGTTTATAAAGTGCCATCCAAATGGAGTGTCAAGAAAACCATAAATAAGACGTAAGTGAGAAACCTTTCATATGCAATATCAACTTAGCATAAGCAGACCCATTATCCGGCATAATTACCAAGATGCTAATACTTGTTCAACCAGTGTGAGAGTGTGAGAGCAATTTTAGCTGTGCAATTAATCTAATTTCATCATAATTTTGCGCATGTTCTCAGGTTTGACTTTACAATTTAAATTCAACTTCACAGATGGCGTCCTAAATTAATTCAACAAAGTAATGTGTACCTGCACGGGGCTCCACTGTTCGGTTAGTGTTTGGGTCCATAAAGATGAATCGCCCTCCTCCAAAATCCACACCGTAATCTGTCAGGTAGAGCAGTGATGTGTAGTCAAAGGACCCATATGTCACCTGTAGAAACCACAAATTTGCCAATTCAGTCTATCTGCCAGACACATTCAGAGATGGGGAAGTTTCTCCCTCATCCACAGAATACTATATTTCACAGTTAAGGTGAAAAAATTACATGGAATGATTTGGACTGTGAAACATTTTCTACTTAATGTAATAAAAATAAGTTCTAATTTTCCTTATCACACACACACAGTTTTCTGCTGTTCTGTGTCCTGGAGATTTTATAGGATGGGAACGTCCAGTGTATCCAAATTGAATAAGTCTCATGTTTCTAGATTTTACTTCATTAAGAACTCCATAAGGATAAGACCAGTCCAGCTTTGGTTGTTTCTAAGAGATATTCATGAAAAGAGTAATATTGGAAATCCCAGTTGAACATTTTTTAAATCATACTTCACAGTTGAAAAGGTCTTCTCTAATCTTAAAGAGCAAATGGTACCAGCACATGAAATTGCATCATGTTAACACCACAGCAGTTTAATCATTTCTATGTGAATGGAGGTACTCGAGAGCAATTAGAAAAAGTGTGGAAAGGCAGGTGGCAAGTGATGGCAGCAGGCAAGTTTCTGAGCACAATCTATGTAGTTGAGTCATAAAAACGCAGTGGCCTATGATAATAGACACAAAAATGACAAAAATTGGGACTCTGTAAGTTTGGCCCTGTCTTAGCACAGTGCTCTAGGCCAAATGGGTCTCCAATTATAGAGAGAACTGAGACTGTTCTGAACACCTCTGATATAAAACACATGGGTATCATGTTGTATGCAAATGCCTTTAAAAGGTAAATTTAAGAAGATATGCAAAAATCAGGAAATCATCTTAATTATTTTAACATAAAAGAAACAGCTTGGACATTATAAAATACAAATATATAACTTTCCATTATAAATGTATAAAGAATTTAATCATGATTTACACTGGAGCATGCATGTACTTGTAATCGCTAATCATTGCGAAGAAATTCAAGTAATCTTAATAAAGGAACATTTTATAAGCCTATTTATTACTGATTAGATTAAGGGTTTGGGGAAGGTGAGCTCATCCCTCATCAGCATGCAGGGAAGCATCTTGTGTAAACACTGAAGAACACATCTGCTCACCACATTCATTAACAAGGTTTATATTGTGTTAAGTGCTGGCTAGAATCCCATACAGTGAGATATCATATATTAACTCTGACGGAAATGAGGATTCAATTATACCTGCTAAATTCAATATACAGATGGATTTCTTTTCCTCCCATGAAAAAGCAAAAGTGCATCTCCATTAAAACACACTCTAACTACATTCCTTTAGCTCCACACATCAACCACATATGAGAAGATAATTGAATGGAATATTGAAACACTGCATTAAAAACACTAGGTTGCAACTGTGCACCAAGATCACAAGAAAACATCCATTAGGACAAACAATTTCAGAGAAGCAGTGCAAGACTTTTTTGTTTGCAGTATTATCAAAAGGGGTTTCACTATTTGACAAATCATTAGGCAAAGGATTATAGTAAAGCAGCTTTTCACAAATATCCTCACCTGAATACTTTCTTGAGGGCATCTAGAGACTTTTATACAAAGCCATGTAATGACATTTACAACACTATTTGTAGTAAATAGCACTAGAATACAGCAATATTTATCTTTCTACTTCTCACCTCATACTATCTGCTTAATGTCATGTGCGAGTTACAGGTAAACCTTTTTCCAAAACCGATGGCAGATTACTATCATTTCTTCTCTCAACATGGGGAAATTTTTGTTAGATTTCGAGAGAAATACTATAAAACTCGTTCAGTGGGTTCAATGGTAAATGAGTACAAATTGCTGGAGGAAAGTTATTCCTCAGTAAAGTGTGTACTTCTCACTTTAGCCTGCTGAATTCTCAATATATTCTATATACAATATACAAAATATATACAAAAATATACAAAATACTCAAGCAGCCATTGTGTGAAGAGTCTAAGGTCAAACACAGGCGGTGGTATTGGCCAATTAAAGGACACTGTGTCTGATGACACTGACAACAGTGAGAATTAACTTGGTATAGCTGGACAGCAAACTGGATGTGTACTGACCACCTCACCATCTACTGTCCTCTTCTTCTGTGAATTTTGCTGCTGTTGCACAGATTTCAGCAACAAGACCGGCTCATGGCCTCAAGGTGGTTAAAAGGACCCTGGTTTCTACCCGAGTAGATCTGTTGCCCAAAATAGATGGAGAGATTTGGCACCCACAGTCAAGTCAGCTGTGCTTGTGAGTTTCTGCCCTTGGAATGAGTCACCAATTAAAGCCAGAGACCTATCTGTGGAGGAAACACATGGTACATAGGCCTTCTATGGCTTAAGATGATTTATTTCAAGATTGGTGAATACCTCATTGAGTGGATATAGTGCCCAATTATAAAGTCCCTATATAGTTTAATAGTGAGACTAACTAACATCAGAACTGAGCAGCATGTAGATATTGAGATAAAGTGTTACCTGTTGAACTGTTCACATAATTTTAGAGGTCAGCTTGAATTAGTTTTGGTCAAGATATCAAAAAAAAAACCCAGTAAGTTTACAGGTTCCTGTCAGGGGTGTAATGTTTAGATTTGATTCGCAATACTGGCTTTACAAATCAATTTGAAAAATATAAAAAAAAATTAAATAAAATGAAAAATATATATATATATAATTATAAACATTAAAAAAACAATACACATTCTGTCTGTATAAAACTAAATAAAACATTATTTTAAACAATTTAGTTTAATATTGTGCAATACTTATTAAAGGTTCCTAAAAATAAATAAGGTCCCAAAAAATGTAATTCTATCCCAAAAATTAAATAAATAAACAAAGCGTCTGACCAGGGCAATTGGAAGAGCTCCAAAGTTGGCTAAAATGCCCAGAGGTCAACATGTGTGTTACCTTGTCAATATGTGGGTGCCAGTACTCATCATGAGTGGTCTTGGCACTGGTACTGTTGATGCGGGAGAAGAAGGTGGGCTTGGTGAGGTACAGCTTATTGGAGTCCAACCCAAATGTTTCAGCGATCATCCTCTGTATGCGGCCTCGCACATCGCTGATTCAGAGTGGGACACATTCAGGAGGAATTCATGAGTGTTATTATAAGGTCATTAGGGTAAAGTGCAAAAGACAAAGAAATGTCATTCAGCAGCACAAAGAGTTTGTTGGTTTTCACAGACAGCCTTTCATGATAAAAAAAATTGTGTTAGGATATTACTAGGGATTTGACGTTACATTTTCTATCCTAAAAGTGATCAAGTAAATATTATTTCAAAATTTCCATCACTGTCCTTTAATTTCATAACTATATCCAACTTTTTTCCAGAACCTCTCAGAAACTAGCCCTATACCCCACTGACCAACACATTCCTCCTGATACATGTTATAACCATGCCAGATTGCTTTGCCAATCTTTGCCCATTGCCCTATTTTTTTTTGTGATGTATCTGTTATAAATCTGCCAGATGCGCCCTGCCTTATAGAAGTTTGGGACAAAACTTTTCTTCAAAGTATTTGTCAGTTGATTTTGCCTTTAGGACGTTTAGGATTGTTGTCATGCTGCTGGTATACGCTGATATTTCATTTCAATATCTTCAAGCACTGATTTTATTTTTGTGTTGTTCATTTGTGAAAGAGCAGCTGTAAAAATGAAATAATATACCTGTGAAACTGACACTACCATGAATGATTAAATGAAAGTAAAGTCGTACCTGTAGAGTTCAAAATCCTCTTCAGTGAAGATATCACTAATCTGATTACTAAAATATCTGGAGAAAAGACAAATGAAAATGTATTAATCCTGAACAATCCTGTTACTTTAATATTGAATTCAAAAGACAGTAGACACACACTCACACAGGTACACACACACAGCTCATTACAGACACACTGTAGCATCCTGGACCCAACAACACACACTAAATGGTAAAGTGTTTTAAAGAGTTTTCAGAGAACAAAGTTTGCAGGGAAAATCCAGGTGTTATGACTAAAGACAAGCAGTTGGAGAAATAAAAGTCTTGCTCAGTTTTCCAATAAAACAGGCAGTGATTACACACTTTGATGTGCGGATAAAGGGCACCGCGCGACATGCTGTGTTACCTCGAAGATGTGAGTTTGAGACACATGCACTATTTTATGTTCCTGTTCAGTGACGTCTGCCTGACTAATCTGCTCACCTGTAGATATTGACAAACTTTTTCCCCATTGACAAAGCCCCGGAGTGCAGATCCAGAATGGATGCCTACACACACACACACACACACACACACACACACACACACACACAGATGAAATAAAAAGAAACATACAGTTGTGTAGGTTTTATGAAATCAATAACCTACATTGAAAGACAAAATGAGACAAAATGCAAGCTGTTTGGTGCTGGTGTTTACAGTGTTTACAGTCTTTCTGCACTTTAGTGTAATAAAGTCGGATGCAGCAGCTCTGCAGATGGATGAATGGCAGCTCTGGGATTCTCTGTATTTAGTCTCAGCACAACACATTAAAAATTCCAGATGAGTCTGGCTTGATTCCAAACACACCGCACTGCTCCACCTATAGCTCGACACAGTCACACTTCATAAAACATCATGAAGGCATGAAGAAGCACTGAGGCTGGGCTAGTGTCTTGAACCATGAGCTTCAGGTGAAAGCTGACAGGATTTTGTGCAGCCTGAAAAACCTTCCAAACACAGGAATGGTTATATTTCTGAAGGGTGTCCTAAAATCCGTGGTGCGAAATAAAATGTCAGACACAGGCAGAATAGTTTTTCTTCTGCTGCCTGTCATTGATTTTTTAAGCACTAATCTCAAAGCGAGGATGAAAAGATCTGTGGCTTTAATAGTCTTGCTTTAGCAGCAGACAGGTCCGGTGCTTAAGGCATTTATTATTACTGAGCCTATCTGAAAAATCCCAAAAGTTTCCTTTTTTTTCCTTTTTTTTTTTTTGAATGTAGCAGAAATGAGGAATCTTGACATGAAATGCGCTCACATGTGATCAGAATTAATAGCACACAATTCTCATTCTGGCTATCACTATTTTGAACTACCTTCATTTACTTATTTGCTTATTTCATCCTATGCTTGGTAGTAAAACCACATCAGCATGGTGCTGAATACAATGTCTGTTAATTATTAGGCAGTGAAGCTGAACTACTTTATTCCTGAAAAAATGCATCAGTGTTGTTAACAAATCTACTTCTACTTATATAAATTCATGAGTTCTCTGAAAACGTGGGAGCATAAAATAGAGCATAAAAATGACTGGAAGCTTAAATGTGAAAGAAATTCAAGTTGGATTGAACTCATGTCTGGTGTTTTGTAAAGTAGAAATGGCCAAAAAGGTGCTTTAAATGCAGCTCCAGGACATTCCAGCACTTTGCGAGAGACTTCGTTGGCCAAAAAATACCTCAGTTGGACTAAAAACGCCATTTCACAAGCATTAAATATTACATTGTGTATTGAGGTGATATAAAGTACGGTGATGGGTTGTAGCTGTCAGGTGCAGGTTTCGATCTACAAGTGGAAATTCAACTGGATCATGTTTGAATCATCTATAACATCTAAAAATATCTAATAAAAGTATACTAGCAGTTTTGAGCCAAAATAGAATTCTTCAGTGTAGTTTTATATTTTAAAAACCATATTAAATCATAGTAAAGTAACTGAACTGGTATGGAGTTTCAGATTTATGATACATCGAATTATGTCCTAAAGAATACTCTAAGAAAAATTTTGAGGTTCACAAGAATGTGACATAAAACAAATGAAAATGGTTTCTCTAACTAAAGAACTCTACGCTCTTCAACAAAGAGGTCAATTTACTGGGTTTTCTATAACAAATCTTTCAGAAAGACTGTGTGATTACAGAAAGGCTGAGTATAATATCTAATATCTAAAGCTCAGACTTGATGAGCCTAACATCTGAGCATCTGAGATTAATTGCATTTTTAGGTGACTGGTCTAGTAGTATACTGCCCCCTTGTGTAAATTACAGAGATGCACACAATAGCACCGTGTCATCAATTTATTACTCGCCTAATCATCAATACATTTGTTTGACAAATTTTGTAAAAAGATTACAGATTGAATTAAGAGAGTCTACTCACGCCCCCATCTGAACCTCCGAGCGCCAGGCCCCTTTCTGCCAACCTGTGGAATCCGAGAGAACATTTTATTACAAATGTGTGTGCAGTTATCTTGGACGTGTTTCAGAGTGAGCGTGTGTTCACCTCCTCAGCATCTGTGCCTCGTCTGTAGTTACCACGCTGTCTGAAACCGCTCGGCCACAGTTGGTAGGGGTGCAGCCTGAAGACAGAACATCTTCCGCACATTAACAAATCAACAAAATGTTGTCATTAACAAAATGTTAATATTACGATGTGACAAGAGTATGTTACAGAGTGAACAGATCACATTAACATCTCTAACTCATTCTGTGTGTTTATGTAACACAGGGTATCTGGGCAGTAGGGATTTTGCACCTTCCAGCGCTTATCCGTATGCTGATTTACAGTGTGTGAAAGACGCGGCGGCTTTACAGGGCCGGGAAACTCTCGTTAACTGCAGAGCTGCTTTTGTTAGGTGTGTGTGAAGCTGTTTGATGTATGTGTGCAATCCTGTAATGACTTCCATACAGAGCACGAGTGAATGCAGACTCATAACCAACAAGGCTCACCTCGTATCTAAAAAGTCTGATTATATGCCTTCTCTTTCATTTCTTTTGTTCTTTAAAAGAAGAAAGCTTTTTAGATCTGAGCCTAATATTTAAATTCAGTTCTTATTCTGCCATGTACAATGAGTATAAATTGGTACTAGAAAGCTAACCAAAAAAGCTCCCCAATACATTGCTATGTAGCTGAACCAAAACACTGGTTCTCAGCATCAGAACGGACAGTTTGCAAACCAGTTCTATGCTAACTTATTGTATTCTGTATAGAATAGAATAGAATAGAAGTACTTTATTCAGCCCAGTTGGGAAATTACTTCGCAGTTGCAGCATACGGACAAGACAGTGAACACAATTACACAATTACGCATGTAGTAGTTAAAAAATAAAAAATAAAAAATGCTATAAAATATAAGAAAATGCAACTTAGAAAACAGTATTTGCAGAGATCCAGTCAGGAATGTATATAAATATGTATATGTATATAAATATG
>JAOVVF010000051.1:14274798-14288095 GCA_028565595.1 Duopalatinus emarginatus | reverse complement strand
CTTTCTTTACTTTATTACTGTTTACTGCTCATTGTGGGGGTTTTCTTTCAAATAGTAAAAACCTCTTTACAACATTTTTTTTTATATGTGCCTTAGACTTTTACACAGTACTGTATATTTTACACAGTACTGTATGAGAGAGAGAGCAGAGAGTTTTCTGAATGTAATTGCTGACAACTTTACATAATCCTGGATTTATAATGTGGATCACCATAAACAAGTCTACACTATTGTGAATTGCCTAATCAGCAAGTCTGCCTGAGTCTGCCTGTGTTTCATTATATTGTCAGGAGGCTTTTTAAATTGATGCAAGAATAAGAAAAGTCAGACATGTTGGAAAATCACTCTGACCGTTAAATAATTCTGAAAATGTTTTTACAGAAAGGTACAGTTTTAAACTGTTAAAGCTATGAACCCTACAGAAATGGAGGACAACCCCAAACAGTGATTACACAGAATGTGCACTGCTCTTTTGCTGAAAATTATATAATATATAATATGATATATAATATATAATATATAATAATATAATAATATATAAATATATAAATAAATAAGTACACTGAATCCTATTTTCCTAGTATTGCTGCTATCTGTAGTCAAAAGAAAACCGTTTCTAAAATGTTTTTATAATTTCAGCTTCTCAGACCCCAGGCCATACATACAACGGAAATAAAAGTAATCTAACAATAAAATATCCATTATGGCCCCAATTGCTTCTTGGCGTTCTAATAGTAGCTCTTGTACTGCCGGAGAAATAACCTCTCCTTCTCTCTGTTCCTGTTCTGCTGATCATGATTGCCTCTCTCAATATATCTGCCCTCTCTCATCAACATGGGAGCACTCAATTACCTACTCAATCCGGCTATTCTAATCAAATCCGCACGCGTGGTCAGAGAACTGAAAGAATCTGTGGAATGATGACTATTAGCAGATTTGGGTCGGCCCCTACAGACACTTAGAGTAATATTTTTAGCTTTAAGTTGCAAGAAATTAAAAGAAATCAGGTTTGTTCTCCAACACTTATGCCTGGGATTAGGAGCAATTACAAGATGGATTTAGAATAAAAAGAATTTTTAAATAGGGAGATATTTAGAAGTGATTCTCCATGTCTTAAACTGTAAAGAGCAGTGTAAGACTGGAGAACAGACACACCTGTGTTTTTACCAGATTTAATCAATTATCAAAACCAAACTATCTGAATAATTTCCACTTTAGACTTGACATATTGGAATGATCTGTTTATTAGATTTCAAAAAGTAAAACAGCACAAGGCCATAGGTACACTGTAAATATAAATAAAAGCACATGACCAAATGTGCTTCACCCATTATCCTACATTTATGTACATCTAATCACTTTAGCTTTATAGTAGACTATAACTTCAGGAATGCCGACTTTTTGAATGGTTATGATTGAAAAAAAAACCTCATATTTTAATTGACACAACAGGCTACAATGTATTTAAAGAAACATCAACCATGAACAACTTGCATATTAATTTTCACAATTTGCACATGGGATCTTTAATTAATATGTTGTTCTACAGCCGTTACTCATAATGCTGCTTGAATACCTCATCTGTAATCTCAGTTTAAACTGATCAGCTTCCACAGCTTTAAAGCCACTATCATCACTATACCATCTCACACATCTCTAGATCACTAGCTGAGCCGAGTCTTTGCCATATATACTGTACCTGCATCTGCTGTCTCCACTACTTCTATATTACATTTCTTATTAATATCACCCTGAATGTCTTCGAGTATTTGAGAAAAAATGGCATTTTTTTGTTGTTGTTGATCTGACCATTATTCTGTAGGTTCTGTGTGTTATTTTCCTATGAAACACCATTGTGAACACTGTGTAAATGTCAGCATGACAACTAACTTATACAATACCACTGAAATTGCACAGTGCAATTTATTAGGAACACCTGCACATTACGCAGTTATCTAACCAGCCAATCATGTGGTAAAAACTCACAGACACCTTAATTAATGTTCAGAAGATTAGTCCTCAACCGTCCATTTTGGGTGAGTCCACCACAAGGTTTGATGTGCACTGCACTGCTGCTATATGATTGGCTTGTGAGATAAATGTAATAAGTGTACATGATAAAGTCACCACCTGCCTGATCATCAGGGGTAAAATTAATATAAATGTATAATATATTCCTTTATTTCTCTAAAGCTGCTTTGGAACAATGGCCATTGTTAAAAGTGCTATACAAATCAAACTGAATTAAATTCAATTGAATTAAATTGAACAATGAGGGTATAAATAAATAAAATGAAATCAAACAACCAACTAGAATTACTGGGAAAATTTTACATTTACACATTTATATATACATTTATAATTAATGAGCTTTTTACCATCTTCAAACTCCACCCTCTGATCTGCTTTTCTTATTTCTCAGACCACACCTCCTACAGGAAATATCTAGTAAGGACAAATCCTCTATATTTGTAGCATCAGTCCTTATTGAGACAGTAGCTTATCAAATGCACATTTAATTAATAATAATAACAATAATAATAATAATAATAATAATAATAATAATAATAATGACTATAATAATAATAATTATTATTATTATTATTATATTGTATTATATTATAATAATATAATATAACTTTACATTCACTTTTATTTGCCTATTCCACAAACATTCAGTGTTTGCACTTTATTCTGTTTGTATTTATTTAGTTATTGACTTGTGTTCTTGTTTATTTGATCATTCATGTATTGCTTTTTGATTGATTTGTACTCTTCTAAGAACTTTTTAAGCGTTATTTTGTATTACTGAAGTGATGTACAAATAGTAGGGACCTGGACCGTCCACTTCAGAAGACTAGATCAGGTGTGGCAGAAAAGAGCTTGCGCTAAATTCTGAAAAAAGGAGAAAAAAGCAAATAATACAAGACATGCATGTAATAATACCTGGGAAGTGTTTGTATTTTTGATAATCTTCAGAGCACTGGACCATGAGCACTCTGGGCTGTGTGAGGACTTCCTCTCTGGATACCATAGTGTCCATCGAGTCATTAGTCCAGATTAACCAGAGCCAGATCAGTAGTGAACATGTGCCAAGGAGGACCAGCAGGACAGCAGTGTAGCCTCTGTATGATGAAGCCTGTCTCTGGGCAATCCCCCTGTCCCAGAAACATGACACCACAATCTAATACACTGACACACACACAACTCTGTGTACACACATCTATCAGTGAGGCAGAGAATATCACATATGTAACACGTTGCTAATCCTGATTTATAGTATTTGCCCTGTTGTGCACTACATATAGGCTGGTGCACTGGTACACTAGTGGGTAAGCAGTCATTTGCGACTGAACCCACACACCTGTGCTGTGCACTGGTACACTAGTGGGTAAGCAGTCATTTGCGACTGAACCCACACACCTGTGCTGTGCTGTGCTGTGCTGTGCTGCGCTGTGCTGCAGATGAACTGGTGGATGGTGTGTGTGTGTGTGTGTGTGCTGCAGGGGAAAGAAATGTGTTACCTTTTAATTTTTTTCTCAATGGTACTTGTGTCTGCAGTTTTAACGTTTCCTCGCCGCTGGACTGCCATTGTAAACTTCTACTAATAAACTGAAACGACAGTCATTCCGCCACGCTCTACCTCTCCGCACAGCGCCACGTGAAGCAGACAACATGAACTGTACTTCCGCCTCTGTGTCATTTCAAAATAAGAGTCTGCGCAGACCAACGAGAGAGAGGGGGGGGGGTAGTTGTGGCTATTTATAAATAAGCAATAATTGATAAAGATCAGTCTATAACAGCAGGTTATAGACCCGGTATCACAATGGACACACAACACCAGTTACGACCTGTAATCTACCAGAACAGACGTTCACCAGCCAATCAAACAGCAGCTTAGTCCCTCCCACTGCATCAGGGACAAAACAATCAGTAGACTTAAGTCAGGCTTAGCAGCACTCCAGCCAAATCTCTGATTTTTAAAACACTCACTTTCTCCAGCACCATGACTCATGTCGTGACTAATGTAATGCTGAACAAAATGCCTGTAAGAGGGTAGAAACCTGCATCTGTTCATGAAATATATAGTGTAGTGTAGTGTAGAGGTACAGGATACAGTCAGAAAGTCTTTAAATGCTATTATCAGATACAACACAATAGTAAATGACTGATAAGTTAGTGAAAGTTTTTTTCTGTTGAACATATTTTTTGTGGATGATAATCACAAACTTGGTGTCATCACTTGGACATCATATATAGCACTTTTAGTTTATAGTCCAGGTTTATGTTTTAAAACGGCTTGTTCCAAAAAGAATTTATATACTAATTCAGTTTTTATAGCAGGACTATACGACTGTTAAGGCCGACCATTCTCTGCAGTGATAACAATAAAATTATTATATTTGATTTTTTTTGTCTAAATAAGACTTGTTTTTGAAAGCATTACAGACTAAAAACAGCATTCCATTATTTTTTTCCATCCCTGGAACATTATTTAGATCAGAAAGGGTGCACCCGTTTTGATGTCATCATTTCCACCCACTTAGAATAATTCAAAGTACCTATTAATATAGTATTGTATATAGGTTAAAACTGTTTTTTTTCTGATTCATTTTTGGAGAGTTAAGTTACAGCCATGAAGAGCACCCCTTTCAAACTTTTTGTTTCTCGGTATTGTAAGCTGCTTGTTTTGTTTCATTGCCTCCAAAATGCAATTTGTAATATAAAAAAATATTTTATACTATATCGCTTTTGTAATAGATTGCATTTGACAGAAACTTGGAAGAAAGCACATCTGATCCATCACCTCTACTGGACTACTTATCACACTAGCAGTGGGCACAGTGTACTGAAACTGGACTGGGTCTAATGATGAAGAGCAGACACATTCATATGCTAAATAAGCTCAGTAACCCACACAGCCCAGCAAAATTCATGCAGATACACAGGGCAAAGTCAACCACTACACACACTACTAAAAATCAAATGCTTCTTTAGAAATAACAAATGTGAAGTCACTGTGTGCTAGCTCTCTTATTCGGTTTAGATCTTTATGACCAGAATTGGCCTTAATGATTTTTGAGGTTATCTAAATACTAGATACTGGGTCAAAAAAAAAAAAAAAAAAAAAAAAAAAAAAAAAAAAAAAAAAATCACTTACACATTTGATACTGATTTAATTGTGAAACAAGTGTGTGCTGGTAAATCTGATTTACATACAAGAGCTAGACAACCAAATGAGGAAAGAGAGGCCAAGCTATTCAGTGTTTTATACAAAATAATGCAAAATCCTTTGCTGATCTGATCCTACTCTGTTCATGTTTATTATAAGCACATACATGATGGTATGGACATGGTTCCTTCTGGGCAGAATGATGGAGTTTATGCTGCATGTTATAGAAGCTGCTTCAAGTCCAATTACATCTGTGCATCTGAATTTCTGATGCCCAACACTGCCACATCAAAAGGTCTGTATTTATATTGTTTACCACACGGGAAAAATAAAGTCCTTCACACAATGGTAAAATGTTAACTGGTATATTCATCAGTAACCACATGTTTAGTAGTCATGTTTTTCGTTACATAAAAAATGAAATAATTAAAATGCACATCCCATTAGAGAGAGTGAGCAAAGTGAGCAGATCAATTCCTAACACCTCCTTAGAAGTGAAACTTTTTTTTCTTCTTTTTGGCGACTTGCATTCCAGGATATCTACAAGTATTCATTCACACCTTACCATTTTAGATACAAAAGCAAGCATGAACCTCCCAAAGTATAAAATATCCAAAATAAATCACAAAGACATGCAAGAAATCTTAACCTGAAAAACAAAATCTGTAAAATAACGTGAGGCCCGTGTCGCTCCTGCAACACAAAGCATAAATCAAAGGAGATTTGTGTTTTAACACAAGGGAAAAATAATCTCAGAAACAGATCATTCAGATCCTGGTGAAATTACACCATGAGTTTTATAAGAAAATTTTATAGTGGAGTTTTTATAGTTCAGTGGAATAAAAAGAAATGTATTACTACTGCAGTCAAACGTTAGCATTTGTAATGCTATTTTCATAACAGGACAACTCTAGGGTGCTTAATACAGCAAACATGTTTATAGATTTAAAGACGTGTGTCTAATGAAAAGTATACTGCCAGAGCAAATGTTAAACTGTATAATACATAATCTGAACAGAATGGCTGTGACTGGTCTGACTGTTGGCAACTGTGCTTGCTACAGAACTATCTAAGGCCCTAACCATGCAAATGTCATAAATGCCTGGTTGTGTCTCTTGCAAATGGTATCTTCCTGCACGCAGGTTAACATGTTCCCATGAGGACTAATGGAGACAGCCACAGTTACCCACAGTTCCCCCTTTACCCACAGTGAGGTCAGTATTGCACCTTAAGAGGCTGTAACTTAAACCGTAGAAGAGTTATACAATGCTATACGGTGACTTTATGAGACTTTATTGTAGTTGTACAATATTCCCTGATGGCCATGTTGGCCGATGAGAGATACATCGGGGAGGGAAAAAAACCATCAAAATTAAGAAGAGAAGGATGAAATTGTCCATTGAAAGAGGAGTTAAAAACTCAGTTGGAACAAGTGAATCCCGTTGAAATTTGTGATTCTTACTCTATATTGTCCCTTCTCGCCTTGACAAAAAAAGGTTCCACATGTTGGCCACACACACATGCAGACATACACTCACACACATCCACTCTGCAGAGCAGCATCCGTTTGTGTTTGTTCTGCAAGAGAGGAAAAAATTATGACTAACAAACCACAGTTCAAAAGAAAGAGAAGCCCTTTCAACTCATACCATAATTAACAGTTTATTATGGCTAAAATCATTATAAATCAGTGGATGCAAACTGAAAATGTAATTAGTCTGAAACGTACCTATGTCAGCTTCTTAGCTTTGTTGTACAGTGAGTCCACAACTTTGCTCATGTTCTGGATGGTTTCAAGGGCTGCCTCATAGGTCTTATCAACAGGAGGCTCCTCAAATATGATCAGGACTCCTTCACCTTGGTCAAGGATGCCTACAACAAATAGCAAGAAACACTATGGCCAAAGGTTTGTGGATTTGCTTTTTGAACATTTCATTCCAGATTTAGTTAGAGTGCTTTAAAATGCATTCTATTGTTATTCCTCTTCTGTCTTATTCTTCTTAAGCACATTTACGCAATTAATAAAGCCTGAACCGCTTAACGTACAGACTCAGTTCAAGCACCATTTTGTAAATAATTATGACTAGACCTGTGCTATCTATTTTTAGTGTTAGTGAGATTTATGGTTTTTAAAACAAATTAAAGTCAATATTTAAAAATTTCCCATAGGAATGAATAGGGGAGATTTCGACCTGCTGTAAATCAGTCATTTTTCGAGCTACAGCCTAGAAAATCTAATGGCTCGCACACAGGGCCCGTCAAGTCAAATGACAGACAGACTGCACTCATCGTTTTACTTTCAATCAGTATTATTTTCACTCCATTAATTTCTATAGGGAGCAGCTAGACTGGGGGATATCATCTCCACTCTAGCTAGGAGTGATTTTTCAATGAAATCCATTTTTTTTCCCCCTGTTCAATCTTGTCTAAAATTCTTATACTTCTTATACTAAAAAAAACCAAAAACCAAAAAACAAAAAAAAAACAAAAAAAAACCACCATTTAAATTTTAGACATTGTCCTCTGAACTCTTTACATTTGAAATTTTATTTGAGTAATGAGGACTTGTTCTGCGTGAGACATGAGAAATCCCCCTTAGAAAGTCATGTTAAATTCAAGGCCATGAGAATTTTCATCCGTGTTCCACCTGTCATACCCAACGTCCTCTCTCATTGCAGCTGAGACTTGAGACTCTGACATACACACACAAAAGGGACAGAGTTTTACAGACAGGGGGATCTGCATGTAAATAAATAAATAAATGACAGTAGTATAAAACAAACACACAGACATGGACACACAAATACAAACACACACAATCCATGGTATTGGCCATAATCTTGGGCCCAAAAGGACAACCATGTTCAAGCACTCTTTTAGTTTCTTCAGCACATCTAGTTGCCGTGATAATCCCCACTGTTTTGGGAGGACTCCAATATGTCTTTAAACATGACTGTATTGATTTGCTGGTTTGGCCACAAGAACATTAGTGATCTGGGGTGCAGTCAGCATTTATGCCAATTCATCCCAAAGGTGTCGAATGGGGTTGTGGTCAGGGCTTTGTGCAGGCTAATCAAGCTCTTCCACTCCTCCTTAATGCTGGCAAACCAAATTTTCCTGAAGCTTGTTTTGTCACATGAGCATGGTCATGCTGGAACAGGTTTGAGCTCCAGTGAATAAAAATGTTTAATGCTTGAGTTTACTAAGACATTATAAGGTTGTGTGTTTCAACTTTGTGGTAACAGTTTGGGGAAGACCTGCGTGTGTTATGTTAAGGTGTCCGTTTGGCCATACAGTGTGTGCTTCAATAATAACTAACAACTTTGTTTATTTAGTCCTTTCATAAATGTCCCCAGTTAGAATGAACTTAAATGACTTACCATGGAACTTCTTGTCCAGAATCATCTGTGACAGCTTTCTCTCAACATCACCCTGCAAGACAAAACAATTAAGGTGTACAAGACTGAACAGTTCAGCTATATGTCAGCTTTATTTATTAACCAGTTCTGATTTCATATCACTAACACGTGCGTTTCCAAACGCCATATGACCCACAGTACAGTAAGTAACTTACCTTTGAGAGTTTGATGAGATCTGATATGTGTGTAATCTAGAAAACAAAACAAAATAGGACCATCACAGTCAATCAGTCCAATAAACACAGAATCTCAGTGTTATATGATCAGCACCATCAACAACTGCTGCAAAACTTTTCATTAAAGCTGACAAATTTGCTTAGATATTATGAGGGTTTACTTTGTGTAGTTATTGTTCAGGATGTTTGCAATACCTGTACTCTGGAGAAGGGCTCAATGACCCGGATAAGGTTCTGCTCCAGGAGGTTGTCATACAGTTTGGCCAGATGTGTGTTGATGATAGGATCATCTCTCAGCTCTTTTGTGTACTCAGTCAGTGCCTTCATGTGTGGACATGCACAAGAAACAAGCTTAGGCAATAAGCAAAGGGTAAACCACTTGAATTTCCTTATATAACCATTAGCAAGTCTCACCTTTTCAAAGTCTGCTAACGATCTGTTCTTGCTGGCTTGCGCTACACATTTTAGTGCATCTGTCTGTTACAGACAAGGCAGAAAAGAAGAGGTGCACAGTTTGTATACATAAAGGGAAAAAATCCTCACTTGAATACTTTAAATTTTGACCTAAAACAGGACTTACTTGTCGCCCGGCATAACGCAAGGCCAGTTTGCCACTAATCAAGGCTTGGACTTCCTCTGGCCTGAAAACAAAGTGTGATTTTGAGTGTTCTGACCACAGCTTGACCACCAAGATATGATGCCATGTTCAAACTAATGAGCAACAAGTCACTCATCTCATTTGTATCATCTGACCGGTACTGCCATCACACAGGGGCATGCACTATTTTTTTAAATGAGAAATGGCAGTAGTTTGGGTTTCTATTGCATTATCAGAACCTATGGCTACATTCCTGACATTTGGTAATATTTGTAGTCACATGTTATACAAGGCATTTAAATATAACAGTATATAAATATTAATACCCATGTTTTATACAAGACATTGCTTATATGAAGTAAAAACTATAAGCTTTCCTTTGGTAGCACGAGAAATGGTAGTAGTGATATACAAAATACAATTTTAACATTTTACAAATAGTATGGAAATCATTTGTTTGATTTACATGCAATATGCTAGGCTTCACAAGCAAGGTAGCAAAAAAAGCCAACTGTACTAGCTACAGTCACTGGCAAAAGGCAACTAATGGTCTCTGCTCCTTCCCATCAAGCTCTACTTTTCTTTGTAATGTTTCCAGACACATTTAATGAGAGCTTGTATGCAACAGGATACTTTCTCTTCCAATCTTGAGACACAGAGTAAATTAGGTACCAAGGTTGCGAGCAGGCAATTTAAGAAATGTCAGACCAGGTCCAGGGAATCATTTGATCATTTGTAATTGGTTTCATTTTTACTGTACTGCATTATACATAATTTGGCAAACAGTTTGTCACTTGGCACGTTCTGCCATCACTGAAATTGTGTCTCTGTGTTGTGCAGGTACATATAGAATGAGTGTCACTCGCTAGTGTGCATGAAGGATGAGCCATCATTGTGGTTAGGATGCGAATACTTTCAGTTTAAGAGTGTTTACAACCTGTTTTTTACTTACAAGTTAAGCATGATTTTGCAGAGAAGCATGTATTTCAGCGCAGTGATGGCCCTGGGGCTGTCGATGGAATCATAGCCTTCAAAAGCCTCGAAGAAGTAGGAATATGCTGTCTTCCAATCCTTCTCTTCAGCAGCATGGATAATGCCTACAAAACACATATCCAACTCATGTTAGAGATAATACAGAATTCTTAACATTGTTCATTTGGGTGATTTATATATTTATTTTCCAGTATGTGGTCTTGCCTGATTGCATGTCCAAAGCTGCTTGAAGTTTGGGTGGACAGTAGATGGCATTGGCTGTGGTCCTGGCAGAGGTAAGGGCAGCTCTGGCCTTGGGCAGGTTACTGAGCGCATGATAGGTTTTACTCTCAAGCAGCTGGACTTCCACAAGTAAAGCTTTGTCATCCATCTTCTTTAGCTCCTGGAGTAACTGGGAGCCTGATAAAACAATTCAATAAAGATTATTAAAAAAAAAATCATTACATTAAATAAAAACTAATTCTTTGACAGACCAATTTTGTTCATGAAGACACATGAATCATAAGGAGGTAAAGTAGTAAAGCTTGCCCAAAAGTTATAAAATCAAAGCTAAAAGGGAAACTTTCTGTAATAACTCACCCAACTGCAAAGCCTCTTGGTACCTCTTAGTGTCGAAATAAAGTGAGATCAAACGAGCCTATTGGACAAAAGTTACAATCACATGTGAGACTCATTTTGCCACTTTTTTACAATACTGCTCATCCATGCACCCTTTTAGTATGTCAAAATGTATATAGTACACAGTTACCTCAAGAGCCTGCCGGAGGAATGTCCTCTTCTCAGCTTTGGCCCACTCAATGCACTCCAGACACAGCTCAACCTCCTGTCCCGTGGCGGCCTCCATGTCCAGGAAGAGATCCAACAGAGAGCGCACCAGTCGTGCCGCCTTTGCCTTGCTTATGGAGATCAGGAAAGGTCTGACAAACTTCAAGAGCCCTCCAAGCTCTGGAAAGACAAGACATAACCATACAGTGACAATCAAACAAGGGATCATAATGTTAACTATGGCTAAACTGACACTGGCCTGAATCACTGCAACAGAATTAGATCAGAATTAACTTTTCTCAGATCTGCACTACTAAGGAATTTCATGGAGTAAACACCTATCCACTGACAACACAACACAGATCTTGACACAACCTGTCTTAGAGCAACACTGATGTTTTGCGCAACTTGGCATCGGAAAGCTTGCAAAGCGTCGGCTTAGTTACTGTGGCGGTGTCAATTTCGGCAGATTCGCAGTGATCCGACAGCAGCATTGCACTACAAGTGGATAAAGGACATCCCTAATGCTAAGACACGACAACAACGACTAACAGTGGGATTCGTGTCCAGGGTCACATGCTGATTACATGATCAAGAAACTTACCTGCGGCTTGTCCTGTCTTAGCCAGTAGAGTACCGAGCTCCAGGATGCTCTGTTCTTTAACACGCACCGCCTCTTCATCATCCTGCTGAACATCTCGCCTGACTGAGGAAACATCAGGAAGAGATTAGGAGTTTAAAAGCATTAAATACACAGTTTAAACAAATAGCATAAGCAAATCAGGTAAACAACAGTAACCTGTCAGAAACTGAATCACACAGAGCTCTGAGAGTGATAGTTTAAATGCTGAGCAATAGAAAAGTACAATCAGCAGTGTGTTTAATGTACTGTTCAGCCTGAAACACCTTAACTAAATAACATTTGACCTAAATTAGTTTAGTGTGTGTTTTTAAGAGAGATTTGGAAATGCTTATATCAGAAATTATAGTTTAGCTCAAGTTAAATAGGAGAAACCGGATCAGACACATCAAACCTGTAGACTGCTAGTTGACTAGCTTAGTTCATCCAGTGACATTAGCATTAGCTAGCTAGCATCGACTGTACCGGTTTAATTTGGTTTATGACCCAGAACTAGACTAGCCTCATGTGGTAACAGGTTAAAAATCTCTGTACTGACATGAACATGACAAACTAAACACAAGACTAAAAGCACACATAAAGCCAGTATTACTGAGATATCTCACTAATTAACCTTCATTTATATTAACCGCTCTCTTAATGCTCTCTAGCGCAAATCTACGTTAGCTACGAAGCTAACCAGCTAGCTGAATCAGAATGCTAGGGCATCCTCTGTCTGTCTTTCTCTAAACCCCGGTGTACTCGAAGTTGAATAACTGGCTAAAATGATTTCATTTACCACCCAGTCTGTCACTAAACCAACCGAAATGGAGGAAATAAAAGACTTTATCATTGCCTGACTAAATGTATCCGGTTTGCTTCGTTTTCTTTCACATTACACTGCGTTAGCTAAATATCATCTCTGTCATCGCGGCCTTGACCACTGCGCTGGCTGCCTGGTTAGCCTAGCAGGCTAAGCTAATGTGGTGAATACCCAGAGCTAGGTGATAAGCTATAGACCAGGCTAGCCAGTTAGCATGATTCCAGCGGCTACACCGTGCAGTGAGTCAGCACCGCGGCAGAGCCGGCTCACGCCTGGGCAAAGACTGCTTTACAATTACTAGTACATGGTACATAAAAATACTGAAATATTAAAAAACACTTTAAATCGACTTACCTATTGAATGTAAAATATCGATAGAAGCGTTTCGATCCGTACTAATAAGAGACTGAGCTCTCTGAAACTCAACCACTGCCGCGGCTGCCATCTTCCCTATTCAAAAACCTACCTACCCACAAGCCACTGCGCCAAGCACCACGAATATGTAGTCATGATGGAGAGCATCCTGGAACTTGTAGTAGCGCGTGAAACACCCCCCCCTCACCCCCGCTCCTGCTCCTCCTATAATAATAATAATAATAATAATAATAATAATAATAATAATAATAATAACAACACTACTACTACTACTACTACTAATAATAATAATAATAATAACAACAACAACAACACTACTACTACTACTACTACTACTACTAATAATAATAATAATA
>JAOVVF010000051.1:14259999-14270819 GCA_028565595.1 Duopalatinus emarginatus | reverse complement strand
ACACACACACACACACACACACACACACACATATACATATATATATTGTAAGAAGTAAGTCAGCGATTGCTTTGCTATTTAATGGCTTTTTATTTTGAGTATGATATGTTAGTTTTGATATCTGTTACACATTAAGGCCCAGCATTGGCACAGACAAAAACAACCCAGTGATGATTTATACTTGTATTATACTAAGCACTTATGCACACAATGTCTTACTTTAGATCAACAAATTTATAGCTAACAAACAGCTGGGTACGGACATGTAGAAAATATTCAATAAGAATGATAGTATTGTTTCACTGAAAAATTACAGAAATGGAATATAGTAGAGTCAGGTAATAAAAATGCATAGTCTATATGTACTACTAATGAACTTTAAACTTAATTTCCTACAGGGAGTGGAGTAAAAGCATTCAGAAAGAAGGAAAGAGCTCCATCAGTCATTCTCCACCCAGACACTATTGTTGTCTAGGCTGAGCTCCGGTTCAAAATTTGATGCTAACCTTACACTCAGCCTGGTGTCTGGGTCTTCAATTTTGGAAGCAGTGAGGCAGTGATCCTCTGCTCTGCTCCAGGCCAGCATATTTTGTGCATTTTCTGTGAGGACTCTGCACATCCATCTTAGGCATCATGGGAACCGTCTTGTCGCTCTCTCCCAGCTACCGGAAGGCTGCCCTGTTTGAGGATGGTCCAGCCACAGTGGGCCCCTACACGGCTGTTCAAAACAGCAAGAACGCCAAAGACAAGAATTTGAAGCGCCACTCTCTCATCAATGTGTTACCATGGAAGCGGATAGTAGCAGTTTCAACCAAGAAAAAGGGCTCTAAGAAGGTGCAGCCCAATACAACATACCAAAACAATGTCACCCATTTGAACAATGAGAACATGAAAAAATCACAGTCATGTGCCAACCTCTCCACATTCACCCAGGAGCAGTCAAGCCCATCCAACCAAGGCTCAAAAAGCTCTAACAATGTGGCCTCATCTGTCAAGAAAGCACCCTTGTCCAACTCTAGTGTGGCTCCTGGTACACCCAAAAGGGTGATCGTTCAAGCTTCGACCAGCGAGCTGCTGCGCTGCCTCGGTGAATTTTTGTGTCGGAGGTGCTATCGCCTCAAACACCTTTCTCTTACTGACCCAGTGTTATGGCTGCGCAGCGTGGACCGTTCCCTGCTGCTGCAAGGATGGCAGGACCAAGGTTTCATCACCCCAGCTAACATTGTCTTTGTTTACATGCTCTGTCGAGATGTGGTCTCTTCAGAACTAGCCACAGAACACGAGCTGCAGGCGGTGCTTCTTACCTGTCTCTACTTATCCTATTCCTACATGGGCAATGAAATCTCCTATCCTCTCAAGCCATTCCTGGTGGAAAGCTCGAAGGAGACCTTCTGGGACCGCTGCCTGTCCATAATTAACCTGATGAGTGCCAAGATGCTGCAGATCAACTCAGACCCACATTACTTTACCCAGGTGTTTGCAGACCTTAAGAACGAGAGCCAGAAAGAAGAGGAGAGGAGCCGTTTACTCATTGGGCTAGACCGGTGAGGGAATGCTAAGGAGTATAAAGTGTGAGTGCACCCCAGTCTGGCATATCTGAATGGGATTCCAAATGTTTTAGTAGACATCAGTCTCTATATTATGAGAATGCATTTAATACATAATAAATCAACACAAAGTCACTCTTTTCAAGGTCTGAATGATCACTTCTGTGTTCAGATGTTGACAAAACTATTTGATCTTTAGGTTTCAGCAGGTTTGTATATGATGAAGTGTACAACGGATATGCCAGACATGGGTGCACCAAGTAGTCTTGTATGATTAATATTTACATTCACCTACAAGAAAAGACATCAAGAAGATAAAAATAACAGACAACAGAAAAACAGTAGGAGTAGGAACATCAATTTACAAGTATGAATGTGTGGAACGCTGACCAGCCACAGAGTACTGGAGATGTGCACTGCGTTTTGTGTAACAGTGTCTCACCAGACTGGTTCGCTGTGGACGTTGAGGACTGAGAATGTGACTGCGAGGCAAAGGACATCACACCCACAATGCTGATGCTGTTGCAAGCTCATTGACTAATATACACTTTGGCTTTAGTAGCAGTATGTATAAATATGTCTGGTGACAATAAGGAGGAGGGGCGCTTGAGTGATACTTATATTTTATGGATGAATTTTGGCGTGGTGGCAGCAATTCACAGCGGGGTTTCAGAGACAATGCGAGGTGAAAAGCGTTAGGCACACTGCTATACAAGGCCTACTTTATCTTCATCAGTATGGAATTATGTTCTACACCTCAGTGCAACTCTGGGGCTTATCCATTGATTTACTTGGTCTTTTTTTACTCAGAAAATGTAACCGAATGCATGTGTGCCATGCACTTTTGTATGGTGTTTTAAGGGTAAAAACAATGTTTTTATTTATTTAATTTCATTGAATCTTTAGAACCAACTGCATCTGCAATTAGGGAATGCTGTTTTTTTTAAAGTTTATTTAGCTATGTTTGCTACAGTGAGCCATGATTGTGCAAAGTATCTTCTGTTGTTTTGTGTCACATTGTGTCACTGTCTAGTTGGGCAAGGATCCATATAGACATAAAAAAAGCTTAATGTAAATTTAGCAAAAAACAGTGCCATACCTTTGATGAAAATCATGTAGGTCTAAAAAAATACACCAAAGGGGGCAATCTTTGAAACGGTTCATTAATTCTAAGTACGAATATCTATTCAGTCTTAATTTATTGTTGTTTATTTATTCTCTTAGCACATCCATTGTATTTAAAAGTTTATTAATGTATTGTATAAATGACTTTTACAATGGCTACTTCCACGTGTAGCATTTAGACGTAGGTGATTTGTGGTAAACCTGGTTACTTTTGGTGGAAATGAAGATTGTGGGAGAAGCATTTTGAAGGATTTAGCTAAGGATAGTCCATCTAAAAGCTTCATTTATAACCTGTGATAAATCTGAGTATCACCAAGGGGGTCAGTGCAACAAGGAAACACTGTCGGTTTAAATCTGAACCTGCAGACCATTCTTCCTCTGCTGAGATGTTTTAAAAAAAAACAGCAGGTAGAAGAGATCATCATTTACAGGCAGTCTAATTCTGCCATTTTATATCATGTAAGCTCACCATGGAGAATAAAAGCCTGGGAGAGTGAATGCTTGATGCACTCCTATGCCAAATATGAAGAAAATGGTCAGGTTTGCTTCATTATCGTCCAGAATTTAGGCAGAACCAAATAATAATAATAATAATAATAATAATAACCTGGCATGATATCACTGAATGAAACAGTTGGTCAGGGGAACTCAGTAATTAATATTGATAACTGACGTTGTCAACATGTCAGTTTTTTATATTAGGGCAGAAAAACCTTGCTGTGATTTTAAACCTGCAACTGCATCATGATATTAGACTGAAACCTTAAAGCTGATCTTTCTACACATCTCAGCAGTGATCAATTACGCATGCTTTCTTTCAGTAGAATATTTCTTTACAGACATAGAAAAAGTGCTACTCATCATATAAGCACACACTGTCATTTATCTCTGTACAGTATGTTGTTCCATGTTGGCTATTTTCTCATGATATGACGGCTGAAGGCTGCCCCTAACCACAGAGACCTTAAGATGAATGGATAAATGGGGAACTGTATGAATATGTGCCCCTGCTGCTGCATTGCTGTGTGTGACAGAGGGCAAAGAGGAATTGAGAAAAGAACGCGAGAGGTGGCCGTTAATGTGCAATGACTGGATCAGCCGAATAAGGACCGTCAGGCCATAAGGACTTGCACTTTTCTCCAGATACTACCTGGGTAAAATTGAAGGGGCGTTCACATCTTGGGGACTAACACAGGGGAGTTCCCTTCACTGCCTGCTTGCCATCACAATCACAAAAATGTGGGCACATTTGTACATCCCATACATCTCTGACAAGTCAGTTGCTAAACAGAAAGAAACAAGTGAAAATGACATCACTTTATTTCAGTAGCTTGTCATATTTCTTTGTTGAACAAAAAAGAAACAGTGTTTCAAAACAAAAAAAAGGGAGAGGCTCTCTCAATGACTGCATGTGTGCGTGAGAGTGAGAGTTCACTTGTATAGAAGAGTGTGTAAGGTATTTTTTTTTCCTATGGGGGCTGGCGACAATGTAAGGCAATGCTTTTAAGACAAGAAAACAACACAGGCTGGTACTTGACTAGTGGGTGGGCAGGGTATGTAACTGTTACAAATACAAAAAAAAAAGCTGTTGCTGTAATAGATTTTTCTTTTTTTTCAATTCAGTTCTGCTTATTTTTATTTATTTTTGTACTGTGATGGAAAAAATGCACTGATCGTTAAAAATGCACAACTGTGTGGCTGTCATTTTTTCTACGTGTATTTCCTTCATTAAACTCTGTATTTACTGGATCTTGAGTGACGCAATAGAAAAAAGGTCATACTATAGTCAGGAGATCACAGGTTCGAATTCTGATGGTCCTCTCTGGCTGGCAACTGATTGGCTGGGCTTTCTGTTGGGGGTGGAAGAGATGACATTCCCCTGTCAATCACTAAAGGGTAACTGTGAGCACATGCAAACAGAAGAGGGGAGATAGTGACTACCTTTAAGTTTGTTACGCTGCCGTTAGGCCCAACTAATCCTGTTTTTTCTTTCTTTTGTCATCATTGTAGCTGCTTGCTTGACTGTAATGCAAAATGAACTCAGTGGGATTATTATTATATTTACACAAATTTACTTCTTACTCAAGAAATGAACCGTCATCCTTTTTAGTCATTTTAATGTTTCCACTGTGCTCTGAACTATAAATGACTGATATAATGATATGATATAAAAATGCAATCAAATATAGTAAAACAAATGCATCACAGTTAAGCCCAGACATGACTAAACCTTACTCGATTCAACTCAGTGTATTATGCAGGTTTCTCTGCAGCCAACATGAATCCCAGACTGGCGAAGTGGGTGTTAGAGCTGTGTGAGAAGTTTCTGGGTTTCAGAGTAGCAGTACAAGAATAATCTTCATTATTGCATGTACAATGAAAACTAAACGATCAGGCAACAATAGCGCCGTCATCGTGAGTCATACTGTTCATAACGTGGTCGTTCTTGCAGAATTTATCAGCACCAAGAAAAACAACACATTACATCACCAACATATTGGATCAAGTACTGGATGTTTATTGAGCAGTGATATTCAGTATAACGTATCATATACTCAATAGGTGACAGTTATTAAAGATTAGGCAATAAAATAGAGCAGGCTCTCTTTGTTTTTTTCCTTAACCTATTTTGATTGATGGTTATTAAACAAATTAAAAACTAAACAATAGTTTTTTCTTTAGTGTTTGGATGACATCAGACCAAAAGACAACACTAATATACAATTCAAAAAGCCCTGGTCAATCCATTAAAACACATAAAATGCACATTCGTAATATTCCCTTTCCACTTGGTTGAATTTTATATATCAAAATTAAAGCCATTAACGAATTAAATAAATGAAATACAAAATTAGGCACTTAAATTTTTAGCTAAAAGAGCAAAATTATACAGAACAGGAACCAAACATTCTGACTAGAATCAAATCACAGAAATTCACAATAAAGAAAATCCCATAAAGATCACATGAACAGAGAAAAAAGGCTATATTTCAAGAGTGAGCGAGAATGTAATGATTTTATACAACCTAACAAGTATTACATTTGTTCAACATGGTGATGGAAAGTGGGAAGGGTTTGAAGTACAGTAAACATTACAAAAAAGAAATAAAATCACAGACAAAATGTACCACCTTTACATCCAACATACAAAATGATTGGATGCTTGAATTAGTGTTATGTATACTGCTCTGCTGTAGAGCAAACTATAAAGGTTTGGTCCTTTCCTCTGGAACAGAAAGCATTGCTGACTAATCTGTAAACTAGCAGTGTGCTATCTAAATCCCAGGAAAGTATATGTATGTCTCGCATGGCATGGGGATACATTATGTGTGTACATGGTGTCTGTCGCTGTTAGTGTGGCAGAGATTACATAGCCAAAAAGGTGCATGAAAGATAATATACAACTAAGAGATCAGAGATCAGGCAGAGGACAGAATTACAAACTAGAATGTGATGATTAGATTTTATTTTGTTACCTCTTATATGTAAAGTCATGTAAGAAAAGGAAAGCCCTCAAAAGTGAATTTAAGCAGGACAGTATAGGCTGAAAAGGAACAAACGTTGAAAGTCTACACCAAACTCTACAGGTAGTCTTTTACTTTCACAAAAAACTCTGCTGACTCCAAGCCTGTGCATTCCCTCTCAAATGTTAATAATGTGACTGACAGTATGCACTAAAATTTGTGCTGCTAAATGCTATAGCATAACTACACATTAGTATCAGCATAATGGATATTAAACTATAGACATGTGCTACCCTGTCAACCCCCTAGGAATGAAATATTAATTATAAAGTAATTTATGCAGCTCTGCTTGGAATGACCAGCAACACATTTCTTTTACTTTTTAACTTTCCTCAGCCTCTTCTAAATTAAGGTCAAACATCCTGGGACTTTCTACTAGAACTATATGCTTCATATGTAGTTAACATGAATAATCAAAGGCTTTACACTAAGGCTGGGAGCACTGAAAAAGCTTTTCTTATTCGCCTGTCAAACAGCCATGGCCTGATCTTCAAAACGTTAAGAGCTCTAAATCTCTATACGTTTGCTTTGAATTAATATTGCACAAGAAAGAACCTATGATCATTATTACTTCTTCAAGTGTGAGCAGGTTCAGAACTGAAGAACGAACACTCTGGCTTTCTTTGATTTGTTAAAGTGCTCAAGGACAGTCGTCTAAGGCAGAACTACTGTTTAAGCCGTGTAGAACGCAAAAGATATGACAGCTCTTTGGAAATAAAAAAGCAAATTCCTGTTCTTTGCCGAATGTTTTACTTTCCTACAAAAGAGTGACTTGGTATTAGTATATAAAACAGTAAAAGTATAATTTCTATAAACTACAGTTTCTACCGTCTCTGCTTTTACACCAAATACATCATCATACATCATAAGTGTCATAAATGAAAATATGCATTTAAGTATTTAAGTTATGAGAGATTTTTATGCTCTTCTCTGAGCACTCAGCAAGTACATGGATATGCTCAACACATCCTTCTACAAAACCTATGCTGAATAAGTCTAAATATTTCCTATATGGCCACTATGATCTGTGATATACATAAAGCTATAGTCTAGCCACACTGGATCCCAATGAGTGCTATATCAAAAACAGAAATATTCTCTTTTAACAACAACAAAAAGAAACACTTTCCAGCATGTCAAAAATATTACATCCATATTTCCTAAGGCTATTATGTTCTTTATAAATATGGCATGTGTTTTTCCCTTCATTTGGCTGAAAGTGCAAATAAATAAATTTACCAGGACATCACTGATCTTAATGATGCACTTCCCAAGAAAGGTGTATCTAATCACTTAGGAATGTTTTTTTTTTTTTTTAATAATTCATCCTGTGTTTCATGATTATACTCAGAGGAAATATGAAATTCATGGACATGGTGTTTACTCTCTAGATGTCCAATTATAGAGAAACATCATTCTCTATCATGGCTTACATTCTTGTTTAGTTGCCTGGCACTGCAAGTACATATCCTGACCGGCTCTTGGTGAAGTCAGGTTGTGATTGATTGATCTTAGCCTCCACCACAATGGTACACTTTCGACCGTTCATACTGCACTGAATGGGGCTCACAATATTCACCTGGAGCTTCCTCTTCTCACTAGAACAGAAAGAAAAAAAAAGACAACATTTAGATCAAAATAGATCCATGCAGTTTGGTACTTTTGGTGGACAATTTTATACCATTTTGTCTCCATCATCAGTTCAAAGCACAAAAAAAAACCTATTTGGGTGTTTCTCAGAGCGAGACTGAAAGGAGGTATGAAACTGGAGGTATGAAAAAGCACAATTACAAACCCCTCAAGCAATAATCTTGGATAGCAGTACACCTCAAGTGATTACTGAAGAGCCAGTCCCCTCAGGTACAGACATTAAGTAGTTGTTGCTTTCAGTCCCTTATCAATGTCGTAAAGATCATGTTATACATACATATATATATATATATATATATATATATATATATATATGATAAAATTAAGAAATAATATACAATTTATGACAAAAAGCAGGTCGTAAGAAAGCTTAAGCATATACATGGTAAACGATGAACTGTGATGATTAGATCTGCTAAACTAAAAAAAATCTGCCATTCCACCGACATGTACCCAAATTACAACACAAGTCAGATTTCTGTAGCACTCGTCTCTCTAGAAAACCCAGTAAACTCCTCCTGTGTTCTGCTCACTGATAACTGTCTTCTCTTACAATGAACGTTCCTTGCACCACTTTCCATCTCATCACTTCATTTGTAAATGCTGAAAGAAAAGCACAGTCAAGTGAGCCTCAAGTTATCCAAACAATAAAAGGAATAAAAAGGAATAAAAACATTACACACAAGTGGTTTCCTAAATTGTATAAAACATCTGCAATCCTGTTTTAATTAAGCCATTCAGTCCAGCAGCCTGAGCAGTTACAGTAATACAATCAGTGTTAATTCATACAACTGATGCTTAGCAACTTTTCAATATGTAGCAAGAGAAAAGACTAAAATTCACTGAAGAGGTTGGATTACATTTCACTGAAGCTTGCAGAGCTCAAAGGCATTCCAGTGGAAACCAAAAAATGGCAAAAGCAAATTTGTACCATAATTGAGATTTTCTCAATATTTCTGGATTTTTTTTTTTATTTCACAACAAAGGCGTGGGTGTGGATTGTTTGTTTGGATCCTTCATTGCTTTTGCTTCCACCCAATCCTTTATCCTTAGAGTGAGGTGGGAATATAGTCTGGATGAGAAGCCAGTCCATCTACATACCATGCTTACACACATTAACACAACTTAGGAGCAAATAGTCAACATAAAGCCAAGTAACATGCTGGCTTTGGGAAATAGGAGAAAACTAGAGAACCTGGGGGAAATAATGGGGGAAATTATATACTTTAAGAACGTCAGTCCCAACTATCAAATCTGTACATTCCGAAATTTCTAATTCACCATCAACTTAAAACACATTAATTTATTATTTCCAAATGCAACATATTTGAAGAATTTCTGAAGAGTTTTTGGTTTGTTCCTCATGGGGAATGTTAATGTTTTTATGTGGAACAGAAGCTTTCTAGCACAGAAAAGTTCCAAATAGGGGTTTCTGGATAGCATATGCTTTTTTTTGCAGGTACACTGAAGAATCATATAATTTACTAGTAGCACATGAATTGCAGTCTGAATGTCTTTAGGTTTCCATCATGTGGTTGCGATTCATCATAAAATATTCAGTGTCCCTCAATTAGGAGGACTAATTCCACAGCAGTAGCTCATTGTATACAGGTGATGCTGTAGCTCATGGTAGTTGATACAAACTTAGTGATCCATTACTTCTTATGGTCACTAATGCCAAATCTGACAATTGATGACATAAACAGATAATTATCGATATAGATGCCTGCAAATGAAAACAAAAGAAAGGCTGAACCGCCCACTCAAGAGTCACTTCTGTTGTGCCAGACTTAGTCATTCAGGGAACAGGACCAAAGCACGCCACATAGCCCTCTGGAAAATCAATTCTTTCCAGTTCTCTTTTTCTCCCCATGCTGCTGTCCTTCAGTGGTTCAATATGACCAAAAAGGGAAACAGAGCACAGTGAAAGAGTAAAAGAGAGTGAGTGAGAGAGAGAGAGAGAGAGAGAGAGAGAGGGAGAGAGAGAGGAAATGAAAGGGCATAACATATCTGTTTATCAGTAGGGAGTTTAAAGATGATGCTACTTCAGGACACTTTGGATGGAAGAAAAAGGTAAAAAGGACCTCATCCTGACTGTTTGGGAAAGACCCCCCGGCTTGGCCTTCAACTACTACACCAGCATATGCTACTGAGCTTTGGACAGATCTAAAAACATCCCCCTCTGATCAATACTTTCTGAGTGCACCAGTGGGTTATCAGCATCCAATCTGAGTGAGACCTGGTTTGGACTTGGGGGAAAAAGGGAGAGTAGACATGGGGAGAAGATAAATGCTCTCTCTCCCTGCTCTCCAAATATAGCAGACATGCTTCAGGCTAATTTGCCCCTCCACTTCAGAAGAAAAAGTATGGTGCTTCATGGGAGTTAGGAAGCAGCTACACAGCATCCTTTATTTTATTCTTTCTTTTTTTAGAAGAAAGCCTTCTGATCTCCCGGCACACAAAACTGTCTTGAGTCCTCACTCTTTTATTTTCAGTCACTGTTACTCACATGGGTGCAGCATACACACTCTTCACATGCAGGTCACATTAAAATGTAATCATGAGTGTATTTTGTTTATGGCACTACGATTATACTGGGTCCTACATTTGCATTTGGTAATAATATTTTTATTACACACAACTAAAGTCTTAATAAAAAACTGACATAAAGCAACTGCTAGTAAATTGTTGTTTTTTGCCTTTCACATAATTTTCAGATTATGACAAGTGCCTTTAAAATCTTTAACAGTGATGACATCAAACAGAATTATGGGGGAAAGCCTCACTTCTGTCCCACAGCTTCCTTCTATAAACATAGAAAACTTTAAATTCCAGTAGATCCTGAATTTTACAACTCCAAAAAGATAAGTTTTTTCCTGCTTTGCAAAAATACCATAAAGAGGATTAACAATTAGGTCATTTAGAAGCATAGGGAAAACAGCTTAACAGCAAAAAGGACAGGAAGAACACAAAG
>JAOVVF010000051.1:14240856-14256217 GCA_028565595.1 Duopalatinus emarginatus | reverse complement strand
ACACACACACACACACACACACACACACACACACACACACACACACACACACACAAACACAAACACACACACACACAAGATGTGCCATTAGCATTCTTTGCCTGGGTAGATTACTAATGAACTAATATCAGCCAAGCATGGATTGCCTGGTTGCTATGGGAACTGCATCTGCAGCGGAGACAGAGAGGAGGGGTAAGAGAGTGCATGAGAGGAGGTGGGTGTGGGTGCGGGGCAGAAGAAGAAACCAGGCAAGGAGAAGAGATGAAATGGGGGGAGGGGTGGTGAGATGGGAAGGGTGATGGAAGTGAGGAAAAGATTGAAGGGGGAGGAAGAAGAAGGGAAAGACAAGGGGAGAAGGAGCATAACTCTTCTGAGCCTGTATTTGGGATTCAGCACAAAGAATGACCTTGCTGAAGGAGACCTGAGCTTAAGCCAGCATGCTGATGACACACTTACACTGGCACACACATGCGCACACATAGAGAGACCGGAGTGCTAGAGTCATATTTACACACACAATGTATGCAACACATACTACATCACCCCTGAAGCTGCCACAGACAGAGAAAATGTTGAGAAGTAAAAGGTGATTTTCCATACAAGAGGCATTAACTGGGTACTTTACAAAACCTCCACCTACTTCACAGGTTTGTAATTTCCCATTACCTCTGCTCAAATTGGAAACTCCAAGGCTGGGTTAACTACAATGTTTTTCTCTTTTTCTTTTTTACAGTACATAAATACATGTTTTTTTTATACTGTAGAACACAAATGCATCCTTTTTTGTTACAGTACAGAATAATAAATAATTTAATAACACAGAAATTAAACTACTACATACATCCACACTGTATAATACTAACATTCGAACACTGAGTGGCCATCATCAGCAGACTGAAGAAACTTGCATGTTAAGTATTATTAGTTAAGTTGACAATTAGATAAGTTAACAATATTTTCAAGATTTTTAATGTGATCACCCTGCCAAATAGTTAGCGACAGTTGATAGAAAGTAAATACACATGATACATACTGAAAAAGAAGGACACTGTATGCAATCTGTATACCCTTTATGACAGGCCTGTCCTTGGCAAATGGTACTGATCACCTAATTAGGATGGGTCCAAACAAGGCTGTTTCTCCTGAAAATTACAAAGCTATGAAAGAGGGAAGACTGGCTAAAGGGATTCAGTAAAGTAGATACAATATTACATAATATATACACTGAAAAAAACTGGTTTCTGCCTTCCTAAAAAGAACGCACTGAACCTCTTACTGATAGAGAAACACACTATTTTTTTTAAACAAGACTATACTGTATCTCCTATACAAAATTCTGTGAAAACTTAGGCAAATAGCAGTGGTAGAATTGGTCTAAAATGGGTAGTTTTTTTTGTCCCTCATCATGGACAGGAAATGCCCATGAATTGACCAAGGTCAAAGAAAGAGACAGTCTGACTGCCCAACCAACCACAAATGAACAATAAAGTGTTTTTAAAAATCAATATAATTTGCTGATCAATAAAACTTACTATACACTCCTTATTCATATACACAGTATATATATATATATATATATATATGCACTAAGGTTTTTTTTTAATATATATATTTTTATTATAACAGGCTGAAGAGTGTCCCATTTCCAGCATGAGAAAAATGAGGCACACCATAAAGCACTAAGAGGAGTAATATGATCAAAGGCTGAGTGGAGAGCAATAAAGAGAACAAGTCTGCCAAGTCAACAGTGAGACAGACACTGGTACTGCAGAGGTGAGGCGAGGACATCAGGAGGAGTGTCGGGCAGTTATATATCTGAAACAGACTTCAGCACTGGTGCACTACAGTCCTAAATCCATGATTCAGCATTTTCTTTTTACATACACTATTTACATACCTTTCATGGATTTGCTTGCCCTTCTTGCTAGTGTTCCAATTAGTGCTGGACGATATGGCGAAAATTTACATTGCTATATATTCCTTAATTTTGGTCGATACAATATAATTCTGATATTGATATAAATAAATTGAAGGCCTCAGAAAAACTGACAAGAACCCTTAACATGGAAGTCTATACCTACTAATGTCTGAAAATTGAACTGAAGTCTTTGAAACCTCCTACAAAAACTATAATACCTTAGAAATAAAAATGGTCCAAATAAATCAATGTTGACCTTTCATTTGCATATAGCCTTTATACACAAACAAAGATCATGACATCCCCATCAAACATAAACCTCTAGGCTTAATTTTTAATATAAATAAAGACTATTTATTTGGTAAACAATTAAACAGATTAAAATAAAAGTGCTTCAGCCAAGATAAAGAACATAAAAAGTGCTTGGAGTAGCACTGGAGTTCTGCAGGGACATGTTTGAGGGTTGATGACACCCTATGGTAAACCCTACAGCTTTTAAAACTTTAGAGGTTTCTAGCAAGAAATACAAGCTAGTCTACATGATCTGTCTAAATTAAAAAAGGCCGTCACTTCTCAAAATGACTCCATGACACGTCGTCTGCCATGTTTGTCTTCCGGAGAAGGGCTGTTCATACTGTGCGGTAAGCCACAACGCCAGGAGCCATCAGCCAATAGCATTTGCTGACAGAAACGGCCATGAGCCCGCCCCCAAACTGTCAAAACCACCCCATCCAATACTTGAGCGCAAAAAATTCACTCGAGCGCAAAAAGTAGTCGAAGGTAATTCACATGGCACGTGAGGACAACTGCCAAATCGAGAAGAAAAAAACATTCAAGAATGCAAAAATGGTGGTTTGAGCGCGATATACTGATAAATACGTGCACAGGACTTCTTTCTGTGCTCACAAGTTTCACTTTTACGCTCGCTGGAGGAATATTTATACGCGCAAACTGTTAAAACTTCCGGGTTATATATTTTTCACCTTGTGTTTTTGTGCCCCCTAGTTTTGACATTGATCTGACGCCATACATGTCCGAGTCTCCAAAAGTCTCCAATAACACCAGAAAAAGTCCTCAGATTTGTTGCTAGTCCCTTTTTGAAAAAATGTCGCTAGAGGGGTCTAAAAAGTCAATAAATATAGCGACAAAGTCACTAATTTGACAACACAGTTTAGACCTGCCTGTTTACATGTGACAATGTTGCCACATTTGCTAAAAACCCTCTCGAAAGGGAGAGCTTGTGGCAGTTGTCAGTTGTCAACTGACAGTTGTCTTACTCTGGGGAAGTTGTTTTGATAGACATTTCACGAATGCAGAGGATTTGAGTTATTTTCAGCATCTGGAGACATGAGACAGTTGCCGAACTCCCTCTTAACTGCTTGCTGTGCACACATACTGCAGCTAAAATGTGCCGCACCGCACCTAGCCTATCCTAGCCTATCTGGCTGCATGTCTGTAATTACATCACCACGCACTGACATACCCAGGCTATGGAGGCTGATTGTGTTCAGCTCTGCTTGAATACAGTGACAGCAGCGCTCTGTTATAAACGCCTGGCAGTGACACATGCTGTAAATAATGCATATTGAAATACAGCAAAAATTATATCACAGCTGTCTAAACATTTCTTATCGCGATAAATACCGATATTGAAATATTATCCAGTCTTAGTTCCAATAATACTGAATCAAGGGTTTATAGGTAGATGATCAACTAGTCTAGGCAATCAATCATCACAGTGCTGTCATTCAAGTCAGTGAAATAAGAATCTGAAAATAAACGCTAGGTAACAGTGAACAAACGGTCACACAAAACAACCAGCCCACTACATTCTGAGAAATAACTGGCACCATTACAATAATAAAGCAACACAGGTATGGACAGATAAGTCATAATACCATGCCATAATGTACTCACAGTACTGTGTAATTTCCATCTAAATATCATCACCTGCTGCAAATCCAAACACTACCATTTAACCTCTTCTACTTATAACTAAACAGTGTAGAATTTAAAGCTTTACAACAAACAGACCATGAAAAACGAAGATTTACTTGGTCTTGGCTTGGCCAGACTTCTAGCTTTTGGTAAAAATGAGGGAATGCCATAAACCTCTCAATATTTTTAGTCTAGTAAACACATCATTGGGGTTTCACAGAAATAGTAAGTAGCGCTGCCACCACACAGCTCCAGGGTTCAGTTCTGAGCTTTGGTTACTATCTCTGTGTAGTTAGATGGTTACTTCCAGTGCATGGGTTTCATCTGGGTTCTCTCGTTTCCTAAAAAATTCCATAAATTGGAAACCCATTGAGGTTTTATTATGCATGTGGTGTTCCCCTTTGGATCAGCTGCAACCCTGACCAGGATTAAGTGGTTACTGAAGTTAAATGAATGACAATTATTTGAATCCTCCATATCTTAGTATTAGGTAAAAACTATTTTTAAGAATGCATCTGGAGAAATAGTGAGACTGAAATTGTAATATCATGATTCAATACATTAAAAGTGTCACAATAATACGGTTAATGAAATCCTGTGGTAAACTGGGTTCTTACAAAACTTTAGATTACGGACCAGATATCAATATAGATGTGGGTCTAATTCAGCTGTCTGAGCAGAATCCAAAGAGGTTTGTGAACAACCCAGTTTAAACTTATACACAGGAAAGCTGGTTCAACACAGATGGTACCCTGTGAAGGATTTTCACTTTGGAAAAAAATGCAGAGGTAAACAGTACTGATGAGAACATTCACGGAGTGCAACAACACAGTCAAACAGTCACCATTATTTCAAGTCAAGCTTTTAATATAAAAAATAGTAGAAATACAGAATACAGTCCTATAGATTTTACTGACAGGCTGACAGGTTAAGTCTTTCTTCAATAATGTAGTGTTGTGGGATGTGTGTGTGTGTGTGTGTGCGTGTGTGTGTGTGTGTGTGTGTGTGTGTTAGCAGGCTGGAAGAAATAATAGAAAAAAAAAACAACATAAAGATGAGAGAGCAAGTGAGTACAAGAAAGGTGCAGTACATCGCACATGGTGAACATCAACACCGAGCACCTAGCTAAACATAGAGCTGCAGCAGCACTAAATAATTTATTTCAACCAGGAGGAAGGATGAGGGGAGGAAGCAAAGGAAGTGTGAGACAGAGAAAAAGTGAGGATGGTGGCAAAAAAGGAAAAGTAAAACACGGAAAGTAAGAGAGCTAGATGATAACTACAATATAATCTACTATTTTTGTACAGAGGAAGGAGACAGCACTGCGGCCATACCAGACATAAGAGGGTTATGTTCTTACCCACACAGTCTTTCATTCAGACTGATTTGGGTTAGACAGGGTGCTCCAGCATCCGTTGGTCACAAATTAAAAACAATTCCGCTTGCAGTTATTTTGCATTTTGTTATCTCAGCCCATAATCAAAGTAAAAGCAGCCGTGTGGATATAAACAAAAAGGAGATAAAATACTATTCAAACCACAGCGTTCATTCCAAGGGGCTACAATTAATCCTGGTATAAGATTAAAACTAGGTTATATAACCCAAAGCATACATATTGCACGTGTATGCTACATGTCCAGATGCTGTGTCTGCGTTGCCGACTTACTAAATAGGTTGAGGCTGCTGTGATGCTGGTGAAGGAGACCTAAAGGTTAATTATGTCTCTACAGGGAGCAGCATGTAGTCTCTGAACAGAGTCTTTTGCTCAGCACATGTATCATCATTACTCAGATAGACACCACCAGAGAGGGCATCTTACCACTGGTCAGGAACGCAGAGGTGTAATGAAGGTGTTTTCTACACTAGAGCTATTTTACCTGTGCTTAAGACTGTGTCGGTTAAGACTATGGCAAAGAGGACCAAAAAAGGAATAAAACATGAGATGGGATGTGATATATGAAAATATTCTATGACAAGGTGATTGGAAACAGTGCAACATGAACTGCAGCAATTTACTAATGATTGATTTTAAAAATTGAACAATATACCATGCTTTTTAACTGTTTAGAGTTGCATTTAATGCTGTGGAATATCCACAAGATGATAAATGTTACATAAGCATGTATTTACATTTACAGAAACCTTTTTGTTTTAAAAGTAAACCAAGATGTGCAATCTTTTTAGCTGCCATAAAGACTCGGTTCATAATTGTGTATAATAAAAAGCTATCATCATAGGACCACTGCTGATCAGATAGTGGGAAACACTGTACTTCACTTCACTTCACTTCACTTAGTGCCAGGTGAAGTGGAGGTTCTAATTCAAAATGAACAGTTAGGGTTTGCAACAATACCAAAACAAAGACATCATATCAAACTATCATATTGTAATTGTAGGTTGAGGAAAGAATGCTTAGTATCATAATCAGACAAATAAAATCATAAGAATACGGCCATAAACATTATCCTCTTTTCTTAAATAGTCCCAAATGTCCAGTCAATAATTCATGAAATTCATTTAAATAAAAATGCCTGACATTCTGTCTTTTTAAATGTAAAAAGTTTACCACATGGTGTAGGAAAAAAAAACTGTAAGGTGATTTAAAGTTCATGTGGTTACACAAAGTGCTTTAAAGTGCTTTTTGTTCAAGCTTGGTGTCGGTGTGCATGAGTGCATTTAAGCAGCTTTTTAACCTCATGCACAGCTGTCCTAAAATGTCCTGTGACCTGATATCACACACCGACACAAACAGAGACACACAAGAGACATGCAGGGAGAATAATACACATTTGTTTTACTATCCATGTGATGCACTTTCACTGCTATAAGTAATAATGCAGCTAATTAATGATATGCCCTTAACCTAAACCTACACCTAACACATACCACAATCTTTGGGCTCTACTATAATAATAATAATTAATAAATAGAGACCAGGCAAATGTTCTCACAAGGACAAAATCATCAGATATTCCTTTTCATGTAGGGACATTTGGAACAAACCATTTAAAATATATTTGCAAAATAAAACACTGAAATTATTTATTTATATTTACATTTATGGCATTTGGCAGACGCTCTTATCCAGAGCGACTTACAAGGTTATTGGTATTACATGTAGGCCAACGTAGTGTTAGGAGTCTTGCCCAAGGACCCTTACTGGTGTAGCACAGACTGGCTGCCCAGACTGGGAATCAAACCCGGGTCTCTCACATGGGAGCCAATGATGTTACCAATGTACCACACCAACCATATTTATATTTTTTTTTATATATAAACCCTACCACATAACACAGAAATCTGACAGCATGGTGTGTGAAATTCAGCTCTGACTGTTCCTCAATCTCACTCAAGTTCATATTTGGTCTCAATAGCAGCTGGGTATGATATTGGCTTTCAATCCGTCTTATGTAATTATAACTGGTCCTCTTTTCCAAAATATAAACAATCTATTGGCCTAATTTAAACCACTGCAAACCTGAGAAGGCAGATAACATGACTGACTGAATGAATGAATAAATGAATGAATGATTGAATGAACCATGTAAATGAATCATGCAGCAAGTCATAATCACATGAATAAATGTACTTTTTCTTTGTCCTGCAATCTTTATATCTGATTTCTCACTTAAATAAAAGTGTGACTTTTCTTCCGTTCTGAGGCTCCCAGTCTGACACACACTTCAAGTCTAACCAGAGTTCTGGAAAGCTGTCTAAAACATTCTGAGTGCTGTATTCAGATACAGTTACATCCCTGATTGTCTATCTTGCCAAGAAAAAAACCCCAATTCATATCTCACACTCCCCCTCACTGAACTACTATAATCACTGCCTCAATAAACCCTGTGCCATTCTAGTGAGCGTTGCTGAGCTGTGTATAATGATTCACTTCTGTGTGCTGCATAGCAGTAAGAATAAGGGTGTGAGGAGGTCATGACTGTGTGAACAGGCTGACAAGCTGATATGTGTGCCAGTGTACACTGGTGTTGCTAAAGCCTACCTTTTAAAATGGCTAAGCAGGGTGCCAACCAGCTCGCCAATGCGACTCTCGCCTACTGGCACCATGCCCTGCAGGCACACGATCAGGTCCCGGTTGTCCTTGGTGTGGAAGACCACCAGCTGGTCCTTCCCTGGGGACACACTCACGCCCGTCACCTAGGAGTACAAGAGCAAGGGGGAGAGGAAGGATGGAAACAGAGCATACTGTTATGAGTACTGCTGTTGTTTTCCATGAATGTTTAAGTGCACCCCCAGTATTCTGGAGTCACTCATCAGATTAATGAATAGTACAAGTATTTATCAACCTAATGTCAACTGGCATCACTTATATGAGATTACCACAGACAACTAAACGTTTAACATTATTACCATGTATCAAGTAAAGAATGGAAAACCTATTTATGTAAAATTTACTTATAATGAACAGTAATTATATATTAAAATATGCAAATATATAAATAAATTCAGCACTTTACACTGATTAAACATGCAATTATCATTAAATAAAAAATGAGACATCAGGCAGACAGAGGCTTTAGCCTTATTTTTATCGTATTTATTCCCTTTTTTAATTTTTTCCTCCAGATTTTCTCCCTAATTTAGACATGGCTCATTCTCACCCCTATTATAAGTTTCTTGCCTATCATATGACCGCTACCAACCAGGGAGAACAAAGGCCATCATGTGCATCCTCCGAGACACTTGCAGCCAGCCACTGCTTCTTTTTGTGCTGCTTGTTTATGCAACATCAGGGGCAGTGTAACACACTCAGAGCCGATCGCCCATTTCTGTATGCATACATTCACAGACGGCCATGCTTGGCTATCATAGCTGTGATTAACAGGCGAGAGATGGTTTTCCACCCTCCCTCCTAAAGAACATGGCCAATTCTTCTCTCTGGACTCCCATTTAAGGATGGCTGTAGCCTCATTCTGGGATGGGATTCATTCATTCACTATTCAACACTGGACAAATATCATATGACCACAGTATTAATAAAAATATTCTGCAAAAACTGCTTTCATTATAAGCGAGCCTCAAACAACGGGTTTCCATCCACATTTAATAAATCTCAATGTGTCAAAATTCTTGTTTAAGGTATAATTTATATATATTAAAGTCTTTAATGTATTACAGTCGTATATTTTATCCAGTTGTTCATCTTAAGGCCCATTATCACATAGTAACTACCATTCAGTAACTACAACACTCCAACTAACAGATGAGTCTAGCCATACACAATCTTGTATCACAGAAAGTGTTGAATGGAGAAATAGTATAACATGAGGCTCAAATATAAGGTTTAACATGATGGGCAGTATGAAGCTACGTTGAACACCATTTATCCTCTCTTTCAACAGAGACAATACCCTCAGATGATATCTAACAGAGCAGTCGATTTACATAGTGTGGTAGTGCAGAAAGAAAAATACTCATGCAGTGTTTGTGAAAAGAGCTGTTGTGGCCACACTGGATTCATTAAAGGACATAGTCAAGATAGGGTGTAATATGAGCTGGATATTGAACAAGGCAATTCCAAGTGAATGTTATGGGTAAGTGAGAAGGGAGAAGAACTGCTAAGGAGCTGTGGCTATTCTTGTCCTGTACTGCCAGTAAAACCCATTGCAGTAATGGCAGTAAGGATCAGCAACCTCACTCTCCCTCCCTCATCCATTCTTGAAAAAATGTGTTACATAACAATTGACTCCCTCTCTCTGTATCTCTTGCTATGCGTGTTGATGACCGAGAGAGAGAGAAAGAGAGGTAGAGAGAGAGAATCTACTCTGTAATCTGTTTTCCAGGATTAGTATTATTTCTAAAAATGACCTTGATTTATAAATAGACAGTTATCAGCATTACTTGATGTTTATGGTGTTTCCAAAATTAAACAATTAATGAAGTAGAAAGTTAAAATAAGCAGAAGGTAATAATAAACAAATAAGCCAAACAAAGGCAGAGAGAGAAGACAAAGAGACAGATCTAAGAAAGAGCAGAAGGAAAACACAGAGGAGGCAAATCTGTGCACATGCCTGAACGTTACCAGACGTCAGCTGATTTCTCTTCCCACTCCGTCGTCATGACAACCCCATCTCCTGGGATGTTGGCATGACAACAGTGGAAAGGAAAACGGATGGAGAAGAACAGGGTGGAATGTTGGAGGGTGAGGGGCAAAGGATAGACTACAGTCTATCGTTTAAATATCACTATGGTTTTTCCATTTCAGAATATTATATGTACTCTGGGACACACAATCCTTCTGCATCACAAATCACCATAAATCATCCTAAAACGGTGGTACCATGATGGTATCGTTTGCACAGAGCCATATTTCTCAGTGGAGCAATAAATAAATATGGGGTCAGAAAAAGGGTTAGTTGGGGCAGCAGCTTTTCCCTATTCAGGATTCATTAAGAGATAAACTCCTTCCACTAATCTTCAATTATTTAACAGCAGCCATATACACAGATCATCCTGTTAAATACAGTGATCATCCTGTTACAGAGAAACCTGTTAAATATAGTGATTAATTTGTCCTTTATAATACAATCAAATCTCACTGTGCGCATTATTTAATGATTCTTTATTAAACACATACATACAGTCATTTGCAATTCTGCCCCCTTTTTTCTTTACATATAGATCCAGTGCCGCTGGTTATTTTGGTAAGGTTTTTCTACAGGACAGAAGGTCGAACACACAGCCTGTAGACATATTTTGTGCTATGAACAGGAGCCAACCCCTCCTCCTTTCACTGCCAGCGCAGTATTATAGAGCTCTGCAAGAAATATGGCCTCGAGCCCACTGCAGCTCTGAGACAGCCACACCATACACTACTGATGGATTAGAACTGTAGATTACAGAGATCCCAATCTTCCTCAGCTATAACTCAGGAAAACACACTGTCTGGGGATGAGTGATCATGTCTTTTGATTTGAAGTGGGGGAAAAAAACCTGCTTGTGGAGGTCAACCATCTAGGTTTAAGCCCGCTTAGTGGCGGCTAATCCACAAGACAGGTGAAGAGCTCAACCTGAGCACAGCTTGAAACATGACAGACGATTTAATAACGCACAAAGTTGGGCAATGTTGGGCCAAGCGCGTAATGCATTGTATAAAACAGTTCTTTGTTGTAAAATGAGACAAAAACAAATGCATTTTAGGTAGAGGTGTAAAAAAAAAGCTGAAACAAGAAATAATCCATCTACATTACAGCCACAAGATCTGGTTTGAATAAATAAGTAAACAGTTCTGGTCGCTTTATAGAACAGTAATGAACTGGTCAGTTTATGGTTATGTTGTTAGTCAGTTCCTGTTATGTACATGTCTTTCGTCTATGTGTCCTTTTTCTTTTTAAAGATAATAAGACAAAGACATGCAGATTTTCAAGTTGCCCATCTTGAAGACTTTCCTGTGGTTGGACATCATGACTGAGCCTTAAATGAACTGTACTGAAAATGTTTAAAAAATAATATAATTATATTGGATTACTTCTTAAATTAAATGTATAGAAACATTACTTGTTTATCATTTGTTTATGTTACACAACTGTAAGTGTATCAAATTATCTGGCAAAAGAATTAATTATATGTTTAGTATCTGTGTGGGTTTAAATACTGATACCAATGCAGATTTCCATTTCAAAGCCAGAAGATGAAAAGAGCAGTATTTGCATTCAAGTGACAGAGGTTTGTAGTAGATATTTACATTGTATAGTGGGATGCTCTTCATGGGCTTGTACTCTTTCAGTGGGTCCATCTTGTAAAGGTGACGATCAGTGATTAGCAATGTCCGGTTCTCTGCCTTATTAAAGCGATTGATCTACAGAAGAGGAATTCATTACATTCATTAAAAAATAAATAAAAAAGGAGAAAACACAATGAGTAGAAAGTACATGACGTAAAGGTACCTTGCGAACATTGCAGGAGAAGAGGATTCTCATGAACTTATCTTTCCTCTGCAGATCAATGCACACCAAGGTGAAGGCAGATGCTGTCTCAGGACTATCCCGCTTCTGAACATCAACACACAACGTACAGAACAGTGGACACAAAATTAATTTATTATGCAATTCAAGTGTTGTTCTTTTTTTTATATATATATAAAAATTCATTCAGTCTCACACTGACCAGGTAATTTCCCTCCCAGGCCCTCTGCAGGCCAAGGTCTGCCCTTTGACCCTTTAGGCTCTCCAGCGTAGCCACTTTTGCTCTGACCTGTACCATCTCCTCTGGAGACAGGTTTTTAATTATGGTCCAGGCCCACCACCTTCAACACACACACACAAAGACAGAAAAAAACAACATTTTACTCACAGCAGACTTACAGCCCATAATTATTATTGTCCTTCAGGAGAAAGGTCACAAAACTGTTTTCCACTAACTTGCTGGAGAACTTCCTTTCACCTGGAGAAATAATTCTCATAGATACTTTTACTTTATAATATATATAATAGTATTTTCTTAAACAAAATCTCATCAGCTCATTTAAAAAATAACTCCATATAAATCCTACATCATTTAACCACCTCTCAGACAGACAACCCAAAATAAAAGAATACAGCATCATCATATTTTGGTGATGAAGCTGATGAAGCGGGGGGTGTAGAACAGCCTGGGTGGGGGGCTTAACTTCAACAGCTAATAGCTGTAGATCCCGCCCAAGCGTAAAATAAAAATAGGTCCAGTTTTACGCGGCAAAAAAGGAAATCTGTGCAGCAAAAAGCAAAATCCGTAACCGGATCTAAAGTTTTGTGCACCAGAAACTAAAATCTGTAACCCATAAATGAGATTTTGTGATTGAGAATGCACAGATTTTGTTTTTTGGTGCACAAAACTTTTGATCCTATTTTGAATTGACAAGTTTGACAAGTTTGAATTTTACTTCCATTCTTTCTCCCGCTGGCACTCGACGCTGCTGCACTGATGGGATAACTATGTCTAGCCCAACCCACTGTTAACAAAGTCCGTGCTGTAACCTGATTGGCGTGATTACGCGCTTCTTTCATTTTAAAATGTTACATATTTTATGCGTGCATGAGACAAAAGTAACGACAGATTTTTCATAATGTAGTGGAGTAAAAAGTAAGATATTTAACTTTCAGATGTAGTAAAGGTAAAGTAAAAGTCCCCCAAAATAAAAATACTCCAGTAAAGTACAGATACACAAAAAAACTACTGAAGTACAGAAACGAATTACATTTACTTTGTTACTGTCCACCACTGATAAAAACATTAAAAACGAAAAAACCCATGTGGAATATTGCCGTGACCAAAAAGTCACGACTAGAAATCAAGACTAGAAGCCAGATGATAGCTTCGCGCCCTCTTGGCAAACACAAATGCATCCAACATTTTTTGGCTGCTAGTACTGTCTTAAATACTACTTGCTGGAATTCTTGTCAAAATATGCTTTTGTCCATTTCGTTTTGTCATTGCAGCTACATTATTTACATCTGTCCTGTAAACAAACATGTAGCTTTTAGATCTTGTCAGATATAATAAACCAGGTGTGTCATGTGCTTTGGAAACTGAATAGCACCAGCACAGTCACTTAGCAACACACACTTCATGGACCGGGATGAGGAAAATATTTCTTATACACAAATCAATGAAACATTTGTATAAATGTGGGTATAGATACAGATAGAAATGTAGGTTTGGATACAGATATTTGCATATTGACAAATTCAGATTGTTGTATCTACACACAAATATGTAAAAGAAACAAGCGTGAGGTCAGATTCCTTAAAAGCTAATGCCAGGGTGGTGTGTGGAGGCTAAAATGTCACGCTGAATGAGTCACATTATAACCACACCAGATCTTTAGAGTAGGACTTGAGCTAGAGTCATAATGACTCCTACGTTTAGTACAGCACTGATTCGAATTCAGCTCCGGGAGCATGTCGATTTATGCGTGTGTGAGACGTAAAGGAAGAGAAAAAGAAAGATTAAAAGGCTTGGTGTTTACTATGGCTCTGACCTGTTGTAGATGTTTCTTAATGCTTCCTCAAACCTACGCAGTACTTTGGGAGGTGTGGGCCACTTCACATGCTTGCCGTGGTCCTTCATGCTGCGTACGTTTTGGAAGCGCCGGTGCACCTCTCGGATATAGGACTTGACCTTGTAACGCTGGTACGCACGCAAAATGATGAGTGCAGCCCGCATTCGACGATAACGCATCCTGGCAATAGTGCCACGCCATACCTTTAAAAAAAAAAATGAAAACAGACAGAATAAAAATAGTAATAAAAAAGGCAGTAGTGAACAAACATGACAGAGATAATGAGGGTTATGAAAATAAAACTCATATATACATGCAGACTGAACAAACAAATGTTGATCTGTGACGGCCGTAGCCTTGCTGTAGCCTTGACTTGAGTATTAACAATAGAGGGTAATGGATCTCCAGGGAGCTGTTTAAGCTGCTCAGCTTTCAGAAAAGCTAGTGCCACTTACTCCCTTCTGTCCACAACGACTCACTCACCCACTCATACGGGACAGCTAATGTGTGCTTGAATGAATGTTTGTATAATAGAGACATATGGGTACTTTTACTTATTTTTTACACAGAGAGAAAAGTAAATATTCATATCTGAACATGCATGACTGGACAGACATAGACCTAGCATCAAAATCTGCTCCAGAAATGTTCTGGTAGATGAGGACCTGATTTGCTTTTCTCTCTACTTCCTTAATTTAAGCAGCTGAAAGTGTTTATCCTTGTTTGTAATATGGCCATGATTATGTGCCCATTAGTTGTTATGTAGCCCTTGTTCATATATATTTTTTTCAAGGTAAAAACATAACATCAAAAGCATTTTATTAGTTTAAAATCATTATAATAATTAGGCAATACAAGGAATCAAACGGACTAGTGCCCAAATTTACTCAATCACAAAAGTGTTTGCTAGATTTCTTAATCTAAAAAACTGTTTTTAAAGACATTAGCTGAACCTCCCACTAGATCACCAATGAAGTTTAATCTATTACTATACAGAAAATTACCTGTGGATCAAAAAATATAAATTTCCACCTATAATGCGGCTTTTACATATCTATACAATGTAAGGATTACTGGAATAAAAAATGAAAATTCTGCCTTTATGTCATGACTGAGCCGGGATGTCACATGAGGCCCCACCCCCTCTGTTGCCCAGCACACACCTGAGCTGCATTTCGGTGATTGTTCCAGGGACTATTTAAGCCCAGCATTTGAGCCTGCACAGTGCGGCTGAGACATGTACCCAATTTCTCTGGACCTTTCTATGCCATGTGTAATGATCCGAAGAAGGCAGACACACGCAGGTAATTAAAAGCGTAAGGGCTTTTAATAATAAGACGCTGGGACAAAAACGTAGTCAAGAAACAGGCGAGGGTCAAAATCCAGAATACACAAAGATACCGAGCAAACACAATAAATAGGGTCATCCAAAAACTCAGGGTCGAAGGGAAAAGCAAAGGGTCATACACGGATAAACAAACAATGGTAATGAAAACGGCTTGGTATGC
>JAOVVF010000051.1:14202250-14233540 GCA_028565595.1 Duopalatinus emarginatus | reverse complement strand
TACATAACAGGTAGTATGTGAAAGGTTCCCGGATGTCCTAAGTATGCCATTTCGGACGCAGCCTTACTCTTACTGAACATGAATATATATATATATAGTCAGGGTTAAACCTGATTTTTCATCGGGTTATGTTCTCACCTTCTGAAGAAACAGAACAATCCTCTGCACCATGAGGGCCCTTTGCTCCTCCAGACTGAAGATGGTGCGTGGTGTACGGATGAACACCTTGGTCTTGCCATAGGCCACATCATGCTCAAAGCCACAACCCTGCAGCAGACGTTTCACTGCCTCCTGATCTGAAGGCAGGTCATGGTTTGGCCATGTGAACTCAGAGATCATTTTATACCTGACAGGACAGTGGAAAAGGCATAAAAGTGAAAAAGTAAATCCATCAAATAATTAATATATTTTCTGTTATGATGACAAGGTATTCATTGGTGCAGTCAGATGGAAACCTTGTATCTCCATATTGTCTACAGATCCTGTTGTAACAAGGTAATTAATGTTATGTACTTCACCTGTCATGCAATGGTGTATTTTTGTTTTGTGTTGTAGGGACCAAAGCAGATAGAGCATTTTATTGTAGTTTAGCTATTTTCATGTGTGCAATAGGTTTACCATTCAAACATGACAATGACTTCAGGATTGGGACATTATGACTCTCTTAATGCTGTTTTGCGAGGCCCAGCCAGAGCCTAGCCCTAAACCTGACTGTACGCTTTGGGAGAGACCTGGTCAATAGCACATTAGTGACAGCGATAGAAGAGGATTGCCATCTTTGTCTGTGCCAAGCGGGCAAAATCAAGTGGACTTCCACAATGAACTGAGTAATAGATAATACATGTGTATTTACTAAGCTTATTACATTTCCTACAAATACATAATTTACAACCAAATACATAATTTTTCAACTTAATCTCCCTGCTTTTCAATGCACTCTGTCTTCTGTCAACAGGCCCTCATTAAAAATGTTTTAGGTTGAGCCGAGCCATGAATGCACCTCTGACTTCACCGATTTATCAGACGTGAACGTTATCCTCTTAGGGTTTCTTCAAGGGGACCAAACAGGCAATAGACTAATAGGGCAAGATCAGGACTATAGGGAGGATGCCTTAACACCTCAAAATGAAGTTTCTGGACAGTATGTGCAGTGGATATATATGCAACAACACAACAACCTTGGATAGCAGTACGCTGTATTGTGCTTGAATTTTAGGCTTCAACTGTTCAGTGAGCATCTCACTGTCATAAAAACTGTTGATTGATGAACCTATTTTACTGCACACTGCTCTTCTTTTATGCAAATTACAAGTGGGGCAGCCATTTCTTCCTGCACCACAGTCACAAATAAACTAATGGAACACATTTAAACCTGCACAGCAGTGACTGCGGAGATAGCAGCCTTGTAGCGGACAATTTTTGACTCATCCCTATAAATAAAGGGATAGGATATGCAAGGCATGCTTACCTCTGTAAGAAGCGAGGGTATGTCTGGCGATTAGCAAAGCCAGCACGACGCACACGGACATTCTCAAGCAGGCCCAAGTACTCTACCTGGTGCTTACAGCGTTCATACTCAAACAGCAGTGGAGACTTCACGTCATTGGGTTTGATGCAACGGACATAGTATGGTTCCTGTACACACCAACAGAAGGCATAGTACATTAGTGTTCATGTGTTTACGTTCCTAACAAGCAAGCCGGTACAAACAAATATCTAAATTCTGACCTTAGAAGCCAAGTTGTCCACCAGTGAAATCATTGAATTCTTGAAGAGCGTGGCTGCTGTGAGAGGACGCTTGGTAACCTCGGTGATGCTCAATTTACCCTCGGGCCACATAACCTTCAGGACAGGGTTTAAGCTGCAGCACAAGTCATAATGGTTAAACAAAAGCAAAGCAGTGCTGTTGGGCCTAAGTAAGCCAGTAGGCTGGTGAGGATACTGACCTGTTGTACAACAGCCTCTTGAAGTCCTGAAAAAGGGTGTCCTTGTTCTTGTCGATAAAGCCCACCACGGAGTAGCTGGCGAGTAAGATTTAGAACACAGTAGTTAACACATTCTCTACATAGACATACACACAGAAGGAGTGCTTTGAAACTTCTGTTTTTAATAGCAAGACATAAAACACTATGGAAGTGTCTGAACCCCAAGTCAAGAAAATGGCAGGTGGTGGGTGGCAGATTGATTTGCCACTCAATCTCAGACATCTAAGTGCTACATTAAGTGTTTCAGGCTCCTGGGAGGAAGACAGCATTGGGCTGCTGACTCACAAAGTGCTCTATTTCTCAAACACCTTCCCTAACAAAGGTATTTTTAGCACCATTTCTAACAAACATACACATACATTGTTCACTCGCCTAGGTATGGGAAAACACAATTATTAATGCGGACAGCTTACAGTTGGTACTGTGGAAAGAAAATATAGTCAGGTGCCGAATTACAGGAGAAAACCTGGTGGCTCTGGGGCATTTTGTTTGCATGGTATTGGTCAACTTGTCCTCTCTGATTTTACTTGACAAGCTTTCCAAGCCTGCCCCTGGTTTACCCATAATATATACCACACACATGTAAGTGTTCCCAACCCAGTTAATAAACTAATTAACAACCCTTCTTAATTTAAAGCGAATTTGATAGAGCTGGGAAATGTGCAGCACAGGGGGTGCTAGAAGACCTGGATAGGGAACCTGTGCCACATACATAAAGGTCAGCGCAAATGACCATGAAGTTATTCTGATTGATGACCGGTTTCCTATGATGAATTTGTTTCTATCCTGATGACATTTTCTTTATGTGTACTTACACCACATCACCAGCGTAGTGGCGAATGCGAAAGTCTCGGTCAAACTCTAGGCTTTTGTCAGTGGGTGAGAGCTGTAAAGAGACACACATTAAAAAAGAATGAAGTAGGCTTTTTATTGGTAATAATAATTAATAATAATAATAATTAATAATAATAATCAAGTAGTTGAGATCACAGAAACAAAAGTAATGATACATTGGGTAAAAAATGTATATGTCTGCATTATCTGAATGACACAACAGCAAAAATAGGTTTTAAAAGCAGATGTCAGAGAAAATACATTGAAACAACAGATCATACTATATTGATAATTTTATTGTTTTAGCTATGTATACTTGTTAAGTAGATGGCTACAGAAATGTAGCTTTTGACTTAAATCTGCCTAATAATACATGTATCAGTCAGTAAACACTGATATAAAAAAACCAGAACAAATCTTCAATAAAACTGATAACCATAACAATCAAGACAAACTTTGCCATAAACCAGTCAAAAGGGCAGTTCAAATCTCACACTGCGAACATCACTATTAAAATGTTATTGTGAATGTTATGTGAATTTCAGAAAGCTAACATGAGGGGGCGCACTTCTTCTTCACATTAGCTTGCCATTAAATAAACTAGCCAGAATTGTAACAAAGCCATAAGAGTAGAAAACACTAACATTAGTCTCAGCCATAGACACTTCACCAAACTCCTCAGAGAGCATAGATATTTTTTGTACACGGGCCACAACATATAAAATCTTGAAGACTGCAATTTAATTGCTCGCTGATATTAAAAATAAACTGTAGTCACAGGATTTAAAAAATTACATTTTTGTAAATATTCTAAAGGAATCTGATTGAAACAGAAAACTTAAATAAGAAACCTTTGGTGGACTCTTTCTGTGAATTAGTGTTCTTTAAATTTATTAATTCATTAATTCATTAATGTATTATCTAAGCAGCTAATCCTATGAACAGTTCACCTAGAGTCAGGGAAACACCCTGGACAGGTCACCAGTTGATCACAGGGCAGACACACAGACGCATTTACATACCCCTAAGGGCAACTTAGTATCTTTGATTTGCTTTTGGACTGTGGGAGGAAAGCCCCGAGCAAACCCAAGCAGACATGGGGAGAATATGCAAACTCCAGACAGAGAGAACCTTGGCCATCTGGCTGGGGAATCAAACCCAGACCCTTCTTGTATGCACTTCATCACCATACTGCTGGTGAAAAAAAACTTACAAGACTTTCTACCAAACTATAGCTAATAGCTTCGAACGTTAATCAAGAATAGCTAAACAGCCTAGTAGTCCACTGTATAATATAAACCAATAAATAAAATAAGGAGAGGTTCTCACTGCAGGAGCATTAAACATTGCAGTGAATTCTCAGTGTTTTTTCCCCCATCAGGAATAATATAAGGGAGGGAACTGGTGGGGCTCAAACTGTTTTAGTTATTACAGGGAGAACACACATTCAGTCATTCACAAAACTTTCAGTGCTGAATGTCTGAGCATCACTTTTGCAATTCTACAGCTACATATGAAGCAGTTTGCAGATAGCTTATTATTTTTAAAATGTCACAGATTTTTCTGTCTTATTTATACTAGTATACAACCCATTATGAAGGTGGATTGTATATAGAGTAGTATGTGGAAAATATCACTGTTCTCAACCATAAAATTGCACTGCATCTAAAATTGCACTAAATCTTTTTTATAATATCATATGTATGACAAGTGGCATGCCTTATGCAACAGCAACACCAACACCATCCCTCATCTAATACACCAAAGTGGATGAAAAGTGTAATGATGCACACTGTGTCATAGCTTTATGTGTACATTTCTGCCTGTCAGTGCTTGGGTTCTTTATAACAGTCCTGGCATGATCACTGCTATTGTCCTGTATTGCTGCAATGCTTCATTGGCATTTTTCTGGTGTGTGTTTGCTTCAATTGCAGCTGACAGTAAAGATTTCTTCGGAGGGAGCAGAGTGAGCACCTATTTGGAGCAGACAGGCCACTTCACAAAGCACTTCACAGAAAGTGGGACAATCAGGAGCTGGGTAAAGACCAATTTAAACAGTGATGGGAGGGATACCAAATGAGAGGTGCATTTTCAATGAAAAAGAGAAGCCCTGAGGATTATTTTCGGATCAGAATGCCAGAAGCAGATCACATTTCCCTTCTTTGCCCTTCCATCCCATCTGCCTACACAGCCCAGACAACTTCATGGCTAGCCAGCACAGGCCAGGCTTTAGATGGATCAGACAGAGCCTTCTAAGCAACCTGCTGGGTTCCCTTCCTCGCCACATCTATCTCAATCAGTCACACTCTGAGATGCAAACACACACACACATGCACACGCACATCTATAAACAAAGAACATCAAGGTTCATCAGCGCAATAATAGAATATGCATATGCACAATGCACGTTTGATTATCTAGTCAGACGGAAAGGAAAGGAGGGCGCCAGACGGAGATAACTCATGCTGCGGAAAGGGGGGAAAAGTAGGGGAACTGAGAAGCAGAAAGGCTTTACACCTCATCTAAATATAGACAGAATCCTCAACACAATGCCTCCCAGTCTTTAACGCACCCTGTTTATTCCATGAAGAAAGCAGATGTGACATGTAGCAGATAAGTGAGAGATGGAAGCGAGCGAATGTCTACATTAATAAGCAGGAAAATGTTTCAGAAGACATGGTTTGTGAGCAGCACTGAGGTTGTTTACATTTAGATTAGTGTGTGTGTGTGATATAAATATGAAGTACATGAGTTGTGTGATACACAGCAGACAGGTTTTCCTGATGTGTAAAAAAGTGAGCACATCATTAAGGTTAGTCTTCCAGGCTCCAGCTCCACCCCCACCCCCTCCATCTCTACCACCACCCCCAACAGTGTGCCATTCTGCCCACCACCTGTGCTTTTTTCAACAGCATAGTCATTATGATGGCACCAAATAACACTCACTCAAGCCACTGTCAGGACTTCAATGCTACCAAACAAATATTATGACCAATTACAGCCATGATGTTTGTTTAATTCTAGTCATTGTCTAGACTGTTATACCCGTAGAGGCCATACCAGTTTAAAGAGCACACCCTCTAATATATTAGATTTAGTTCATATAAAAATTAGACCTTGCCGATTTTCTGCACATTTCAGTCAAAATTACCAGTTATAGCCATCATTGGTTTAACTCACTTATTTTATCTGTAAAGTCAAATACATTACTTGAGTAAACAGGCAAAGCTAAGTAGCACTGATCAGCACTGATGTATACCTCTACAAATCAACATATATCTGAAATATAAACAGGCAACATGACCAGAAATGTGAAAATTGAAGAATGGTGGTTTTGACCAGCATATCCGTCCCAGGTCAAAACGTCAAAGCTATTTAGAACATGAAATTCATTCACTCATAGACTTTCCTTCTGCTTTTCCTGGCAGACTTTGTTAGTAACAGTAGGACAGTCCAGACCTTTCAACTCCCAGCCACAGATTTCAGCTCTTACTGGGGGATCACAAAACATTTCCAAGCCAACTGTGAGACATAATGTCTCCAGCAGGTCCTGGGTCTTCGTCTGGGTTTCTGTCCAGTGGGATGTGGCTGACAAGAGCTGACAAAGGGGCATCTTTGGAAGGCACCACTTCAACTAGTCTCAATTCTCCAAGATTGTAAGATTCTCACCCTTAACACTGTGAAGAAACCTGCATTTGAATATCTACCCATGGTTAGTGACCACTGGAAAGGATGAAGACACAGGAGACACAAAATGACCTGTAAAGACACTTCATCCGCAAACTCAGTACCTGCTCAGACCCATAGAGCGACTGTAATAGCAAACTTCAAACAGGGATATTACTTCTAGCCTCTCCATACTGGACACTTTTCCATTCTTGGTAGTGTCTTGATATCATGTCCATGAATAAATCAGGAAAGGTGAGAATAAAGTTGTGCACAAGTAAAAGTTCCACTAGGATGCTCTCGAAGTATTAGTTATCAAGCCAGAAGCCAGACAGACTCTTAAAATGGGTGATTAACGAAGTGTTGTATACTTATATATAGGGGCAACCGTGGCCTTTTGGTTAGGGAACTAGTCTAATGACTGCAAGGTCCCAGGTCCCCCCCACCCCCACCGCTCCTCAGGTGCCATTATTTGGGGCTGCCCAAGATCTGGGCAAGTGTGTTCACTGGTGTGTGTGTTTCACTTTCACTTGACTTTGACAAAACATTCCCCAAAACATACTGATTATTAGTTAATCCATGTGTCTCGTTTCATAGAGTCATTTAGGCATTCAGTGTCTGCAACACAGCAAAAACATATTTTCACCCCATAAATAAAAACCAGCAATACAGTTTTACAATGAAGCATGATCACTTGGTGTAATAAACGGTTCTCTGTTGGCTCTATCCTGCGGGTTCAGAAATCATTCGCTAATGAGCTTCACTGGTCTGCCCTGTCTGATCAAAACTTCATCAGTTAATGAGCATGGTCTCGCCTCCATGCAGCCATCTGCAACGGCGGCTTCCTGTCACATGCCTGCATCTTCACCCACCATGTGCTCAATGAAAGCAAGAAGAGAACAGAACAACAAGAAAACGAGAGGGAGGACTGAAGCCCACCCACCCTTCACCAAACATAGAATCCTTGCATGAATGCCTGTGTCAGCAAATAACTGTAATTAAGAGCTGCTGGGAAGCAAGGCATTTAAATAATGCACATCTGGGATGATCAAAGCCATTGTGAGAGGGTCACAGTGAGACTGAGACCATGGAGAGAGTCTTTATAGGAAAAAATAATACGACAGTTGGATTATAATATAGGTTATCTATACATATCTATACATATCTAGGACGTACAGATGGGTGACAAATTAAAGGAAAAAAACAACATAAATTGTTTTAGCAAGGTGCTGGACTACAATGTGCCACTAGAAAAGCTTCAGTGCAGATCTGTTGAATTGGAAGGCCATAGCATACGCTTTACATCGTTTTATACACATCAAATCATTCAGTGAGCCTTCATGTGGGTGGAGTCATCCTGGAGGAGACTACTTATATCAGGATTGAAACGTTTTAGTGATCAGACAAAGGAATGCTGGATTGACTTAAAGTGACACCTCATTTGATAGTACAAGTGCAGGCAAAATATGTCAGCAGGCAAATCAGAACAGAGCCACATTGTTTTTCCGTTAGTTTGTCAGCCATCTGTATCTGCCCAACTGTTGGCCTTCTAGTCTATTCAACAGTACATACAGTACACATGCTTGGTGCATATTGTACAAATTCATAAGAATACAGACTCATGATTTCATGATTGGCCTCTTATCATTGTCTATGGCATCTGTGCTGAATGTACTATCGAGCTTATCCTACATGAGTTCAGGGGATCAGAATCAGGTGAGGTCAGGTATGAATCAGAGTAAGTAACATGCTCTAGTCAGGGACATTTCTTTACCCCACATACCTGTGTATCTATGGGAACATGATCAAAATCTAATCTAGCCATCATTGTGCACGCACAGTCTTTAGCCAAGTCATTACCGCATAGTCATTGTGAGACCTCTTCACTCTAAAAACTGATCCAAAGTGGACTGTTTTTGTTGAACAGTACAGTCACTAGGGTGTTATTCTGCATATATGACAGCAATTTGCCAACAAGTACAATTATTTTATGAATTAAACAATGACTGAATTTTTAACTGTTTATAGATGATGTATTCAATTAATTCAGTTACATAAACCTACCATTTATGTTATACCAGAACAGCTATTAAAATCAGTTATAGATATCTAACCTTTAGTACTACCTGATTTGAGAATTCAACCACTTATTTATAGGTAAATAAATTCAGTATACAATTTGTTAGATCAAAACTGAACTTGGGTTTGGAACTTGGTCTCAACAGCAGAATGCTCCATCTGACTATACAGGCCTGTTAAAATCAAGTCCCTAATACACTATAAAACAATACAATAGACCATAGGCAACATGCTACATTACTGGCTCATAGTAGATGTATAGCAGATGAGCTTTATAGTATGTGCAAATGTCATATATGTACGTTTCAATATGTAATGTCTAATTCTGGTTAATGCAGCAATGACACCTGTTAAATTCAATGCTGTTAAAATGGTTTAATGCTGTTATACATGAATGAGTAACAAAGTAAAGTTAAATTCCCTAACAAATCACAATTTAAGCTACTTTATTTTTAATGTATTTTATGCTATTTGAATGCAACCACTTAGGCACTGTCAAATTGTGAGTTGGATGAGCTAAACTATTTAGGCAAGACACAAAGAAATATTTTAATAAATAAATAAAATAATAAATAAAAATAATAATCCTACAAAGTGAATCAAGATAATCATACTGACTAGTATTTTATTCCTCTTGGACACAAATGAAAACACCAACGCCTTGTAATCAGATCTCCTGGTATATTTACCTTTAGCTAACACTATTTTAGTTCTACCTAATTAACCCTGACGAAAATGGTGGTACATGTATAATAACATAGATGTATTGTATGTAGTATTATTCTGAAAGCACACAATAAAAAGACAAGTGCAAGCTGTTACCTAAATTTTTCTTAGGTTAAACCAAATAATTATTTTCAGAGTGTGGTCACCCTGGTAACCAAACTACTCGTGCATCAAGGCAGTTCTGCTCGCAATATGATTCTATGCTAATTAATTCCACCTCTGTTAACAAATTGCCTCGGTTGCCAGGAGGACGACACGGACAATCGTTCTGTGATCTGGAATGCCCACACAGTTCAGAGCAGTAGGAGTTTTTGTAGTGTTTAATTTTTCCAGATATATTTACTTTTGCAACATTAATTTTTTTCTATCTCAGTAAAGTTAGTGATAAATATGCTGTAGTAAGCAAACATTAAGGGGTATTTAAAACGCATTTTTTGTATTAAAAAATCTATCTTTGGTAAACGCATGACAGGCTTTTTATCATTTCAAAGCATACTGACAGAGGCTATAAAGGTGGCGAGGATTCCGAAAATCATTGCACGTGTAATTATCTGTGCTCTGAGTAATGTGCATGTCAGTACATTTGTATTAACTTATATTAAATAGGAAATTCCAGCTAATGGGCTTTCGCTGGATAACTTTTAAATAAAAAACACAATATCGGCAGTAAAAAGCCATTAAAAATAGTTCTACTTGCTATTGTGAAAAAAAGACAACCAGCAAGGAAACAAGGATTAAAAGCATGGGAGGAGGGAATCAAGTAGTGCTCCAGGCTACAGATAATGCAGGTTAGAACAGCATGAATGCTCTAAAACGTACGCACACTCAAAGCTAGAGACTAATCCTCTGTGAAGTGCATTTTCTTTTTGTTCTGGTCATTTTTCCTCTGCTTGTGCTCACATATCTCCCAATTAATGGAAAAATAAATGCTTTAATATAACTGCTTCAAATTATCTAGTGTCCAAAAGCCTTAGCACATTTTGAACCAGTCAAGTATGTAAGTTTCCTGTAGGAGGCAGACTGCAGAGAAAATCTGTGGAGCAAAACAGAAAAGTAAAAACAGGAAAAAAATAAACCCGTATAGATTTGAGTGTAGCCTTTTTAACAAATGACCCTTAAATATGCCAGGATTAAAATGACGATGTAAAATACATTAAATATCAGGAGGATTAGGAATGGAGTAGGACAGATATGAAATTAGAAAGTGTAATATGGTTTTAATGTCAGTATCAGAGTAGTTTCATTAGAAGGTCTATTCTTTTCACTTGCATTCACTCACATGGCCTCAGTGAAGAGGAGATTTAAGGATGTATACAATGCAGATGGAAAATGCAATCTATATATCCAGCACCCACACACATATACACCAACAGCAGAAATGAATCACTTCCTCTCCCATGGTCGATGTGGCTGCAGTAGGCAATTTTACAGTGGGCAGCAATCCTCTGCATTACAAATGAGCTGTCCTGGCCAGTTGCTAAACAGGGACGTTTTAAATTTTACTAGCATACAAGCATGTCTATGTCCAGGCTTAGCTCACAGATAGACAACAGAATAAACACAGGGAAACTCATGCAACCAGAGCTGGCATCAGAATTCAATCAATCCGAGACATAACTACTGACTGATTTCTTCAGTGTCCTAGCTTTACTTTTATAGAATAGGTAAATCTCCATCTTTACCTCTCTTTCTATGTAACATCTTTGCCAAGGCTGAGAGACTGCAGTCTTACTTGCTCCCATTGGTTGGCAGTGACATCACCAACGCTCAATATAGAGCCAGACACAGGGGGATCTTCTAATGATCACTGATGCCCTCTTCTGTTCATTTACAGTAACATGGACAAACTTACAGCAAGGTATGCTTAATAAGGGCATAGACCTAAATAAACATCCAGCTGTCCTGTTTATGTTTAGGATTGAAGTGAACAGTTTATTTCTTATAATTTGACAATGTGTAGTAAGGACGTGAATCAATACAGATGTTGAGACATAGTTAACAATGCAAAAAAATCATGTTGTTATTACCGTTAGTTTAACTATTGAATAAACTTTAGTTCACTACAGTTGTAACCTGATATGATTCGGTTCCTATCCAGTGTAATTCAGTTCTGTTAAACAGTGTAAAACTGTGTTTTTTGTGTTATTAACTCAATGAGAGAAATGCAGCCAACTTTCACATTAGCAGTACTTTTGCTGAGATATAAAACTAAACCCCTGTGTGCTGAACCTAGACATCATCTACTTTGTGTCCTGAACCATACCTTGCGGCTGGTATAATGGGCATGCTTGGCCAGTTTGCCATTGAGTGCCTGTAGGAACATCTCGTCAGTCACTTTCCCAACGTTCATACATGCCTCATCCAACACAGCGAAGATCCCTTTATGCTGCTGCTCCACTAGGTCCACAATGATCTGATTATTAAAGTAATCGATCTGCCCAAATAACACACAGATACAAAAACACAAGCATTACACAAGCGCATTATACACTATGAGAAAGCTGATATAATGCATTTTGTGAGACAGAATTATGATGCTCCTACATGTCTCCATGGGATGCCCTCTCGCTGGTACTCCTCCTGCTCTTGCTTGAGCACCAGCTGAATGAAGAGCTGCTGAAGTTTTTCATTGCAGTAATTTATACAGAACTGCTCAAAACTGGAGAATATACAAAGTGAAGTGATGTGTTATATCAACAGTGTTATATCAGTGAAAATAAAATCATTGTGTAGAGATCAGAGACCTACCTGTTGTTCTGAAAGATCTCAAAGCCATAGATGTCCAGCACACCAATCACTGTGTTCTTCCCATGGACTCTGGCATCATAGTTCTTCACTTCAATAATGTCATTAATTCTTCCCACAATCCAGCAGAAAAGGCGCTCATAAATGGCCTATGCAGAACATAAAACAATAAGTCACCACAATAAATCATGGCCAACATTATACTTAATACATTGTACATTACATATACACTTACAGAGAACTTTATTAGAAACACTGTTGTCTATTCTCACTGTTCACTGGGAAAGCTTTGTATCTTTTGCATTTTGACAAAATTTATGATTCTGTAATCCTGAGTCCATGTTCTTCACTATAATACCCACTATGTATTGCACAAATGTGTAATGGGTATCCTCAGCACAAGCAGACGGTCATTAGTGGAATATTAGTGGTTAGTAATTAGTCATTAGTGGATTTAAAAAAAAAAAAAAGTAGTCATTCCCATTATCATCATAATCAAATAACAAACTCATCCACTGGCAAGATGGTTTTTGCAACTTCATAAACTAATCAGTAAAAGTTAATATGTAGTAAAACATGACAGATTAGGGCAGTTGTCATGGGGCCAGCAGTATTGTACTTAAGTTTATTTAAAACCATGACAAGACAATAAGGCTGTGAATAAACCTCATATTTGTGTTTGCCCCTCGTGTGTGTGTTTGTGTGTGTTTCACTGCACATGTTAAAGGTGAAGGTAAAATTCCTCTGTGTGCAAGTGCAGTAATTAATGAGTGGTTCACTTTCACCTTACCTTAGAACTACATCTTGTTTAAAAGCTGTGTTCAACTAACAATTAACTTGGAATTTAGAAAACTGAAGGATTAAAAATGCAAAACAATTGACTCTTAAAGTGTTAAGGATATAAGACATAAAGTGTAAGATAAATATAGATGTTATAGTTATCAAACTGAAATCACTTATACCAATGTCTTAAATATATAGATGTATTATGGATGAATAGATGGATAATTCATGGATGGATTATGGATGGATGGATGGATGGATGGATGGATAGATTATGGATTAATGGAAGGATAATTTATAAATGGATAGATAGACTATGGATGGATAGATGGTTGGATGAAAGTCCCATTGTAGCACCTATGATTTGTGTGCAGCTCCAGTAAATCTCAGTTAAGCAGTAAAACATGAGAGGAGTCAAAGCAGATAATATAAAGATAAAACTTGTTTAAAAATTCTAAATCATACTATAGATCAGTATATCAGTAAATCAAAAGTATTTATATACTTAGATAAACACCAACTCTACTCTTGGGGATCAATAAAGAACATCCATCAGGTTTGGATCAGCTCTTAAGAGGAAGATGGTTAAAGTAGGATCTGCTGTACCTTTGCCAAAGCGTCCCGGCCATAACTGGCCTCTTTGTCTGTGTGCTGCTTGTCAATGACATCACGACCGGTTGACACAGTACGGTATAGCAGTGCCTTCTCCACATTCTCATCTTTAGTGGATAGCAAATCTGCAAGCACAGCCACTAGCTTTGAGTTCTCGATCAGAGTCACATCACCGTCACTGCCAAACTTTAGGTTTCCCTGAGAAAAATTAAACACAGCGTACAGCAACTTATTTATGAACGTTTGGGTGTGAGAACAACTATAGGCCAATATTTAGACTTGATTTTTTAAATAAAATGTATACCAGGTGCAGGATGGTAGCAAGTATCTTGTAGACAGTCTGGATCTCGTCTGTGGTGAATCCTATCACCTTCATGGCATCTGCTACAGCTTTGAAATCTGCACTGTCATTAATGGAGGACTGTAGAAGTGATAGAAAAGAATGGATGAAGGATGAAGGCAGTTCTATCTAATAAACATCAACATGTCAAATCATGCAAAATATCAAGCAAGGATCAGTATTTTATCTATCTATCTATCTATATATATATATATATATATATTTATGTCAAATGATTACAATTTTTAATCGCGATTAATCTCAGAATTTCATATAGTTAATCGCAATTAATCACATTTTTTAAATCTATGTAAATGTATAAGGCTTTAAAGTGTAATGTGTCAATTCAAATTGTGAACACATGTTATCGTAAAAGTACTTGTTAAAAACTGCTGGGACAAGAGAAAATGGTAAGTGCTACTTCATACTGAAATCTCACTTTACAAAAGTATTTTAGAACTGCAAAATGTAGAACAAAACCAACTCAATCATACTCTTCTTAATAGTTTACCAGATCTTTCGCCATCCCTCAAACCAGAAACAGTACATCATCCGGGAACTTTTCGCGTACTGCGATACGATAATCGAGATCGCGTTAATGTGCTATTATCGCATTAACTTCTATATATAGTATACATTAGTGCAATGTGTGAATTGTGGTCCATTTGTTATGGTTCTTAGTTTTTCATTTTGAAATATAAAAATATAGCTTATGCAAATAAGATGTTTAAAGCCGTTTTGACTTCAACATTACAAACAAAACTGACGTACTATGTGGATTACTACATGCTTTAAAAAATAAGAAACAGTATACTGGTTAAAAATATTATTTAAAAATAAATAATTAGGCAATTTTTTAAAAATTATTTCAGTTATAAATAATTCTTATTGAAAAAAATGCTTGCCAAGAAAACCAAACAAACCAGAACAGTTTTCTTGTTTCTATTCTGAAATGAAAAATGAAATGCAACATATACGACAATCTGTCACTCTTATAACTTATCTTATAACTTGCTTCCTATTAGTTTTACTGTAGTTACTGAATAAGTAAATGTAACAATATAATAGTAACTATAACAATGATTATGCTTTTAAAGGAATGAAACTTATAATTAATAATAACTCAGAGATACTCAGAGATTATAAAAGTGTGTGGAGGCTGTCTTTAACATTAAATAGTACTGTTTTGATTTCTCCAAATGGCAAACATTCAGTCTTACTCACAGCCATGTGTTTATGCTAAGGACTTGACTCAATGTGTTACATTCACATTACATTTATAGCTCCACAATTACAGACAGAGAATCGCTGATGCAGTAACTAATTTCCCCATCTCCCCAAGTCTCAGAGAACAACAACTCTAGACTTCCTAATCATTCCAACCCTCTGGTGGCTAATGTTTCCTGCAGCCTGGGTCTTATTTTCAACAGGAGGTAACCCTGGAAACCACAACCCTTTTGGATACAGAGGGAAGCTTGACCCGAAAGCGTTCCTACTGAAAAAAATAATGAAGCCTGGCCTACGATGTTAAAACCACCTCGGTGTGCGCCGCAGTTCTGTTAACCACACAACCCAGTATGTTCCATGATGTAAGATTGTTTGTTGCCATAAATTTGTTTTTGTTCTCTCCCATTAAACGCTCATGTGGAGACAGCTGAGCCACCCTCTGTTATTATACTCACACACTCTTCTCGGGAGAGCCATAAAAGGCTTAGCCGTCACGTAATAAATATTACACATATGAACATTTTGAACCGTGGACAGTCCATAGCACTGTAACATACACAATTATTGTAAACTAGAAAATATGCATTTGATTCAGTAAAACTAAATGCAATACCTTGGTATGTCCTCCAACTTTAATGTAATTATAAGCTATAGGGTCTTTCTGGATGTGCAGGGATCGCAGCAGAGACTCTGGAGCTCCTTTGACAAGCTGAGGCAAATAAAGAACAGACGTTAAACACAAACATGCTAAAGTATGTTCTGTATGTACTCATTTCATCAGGTTCCAGGAGCCTTTCACAGTATGGTCTACTATAAAAAAGTGGAAAAACAAACAAGCCTAAGCTCATTGTCTAATAATGTAAGACCAGGACATTATATAATAACTATGTATTGCACATAAGGCTTGTGCAACCTCATAAACGCTTTAAAAACAGCATTTCATACATGAGAAAACAGTAATTTCCCTACCGTAGCCTAGCACTGGGTAATGGTTTATTTTCAGTAGATGGCTATGACTTTGGAATTATAAATATAGGTTCGGTAGCATCTGGCTAATGTGAGTCATCCTATCCTAGGCTACATAGACAAAAACAACCGTATTAACATTTTTTGTGCAGCTCCCAACTCACCTGGTAGAAGGAATGAAAACTTCTCTCTCCGTCTTGCTGGAAGATCACTCTAGACTGAAGAGACAGAGGGTTTGACTCAGATAAAATAAAGTTCAAATGTACTTTGCCTGAAAAGACAATGTATCAAATGATACATCTTAATAAAAGCTGTTTTTTAATGATTACCATATCCCATTAGGACGAAACAAAAAAAAAAAACATTTTAGGTTTCTTGTGGTTTTTGTCATATTTAAGTAGTTTATAAACAAGTTTCATGATCAGGTGTCCTCATGTTGAGGTTGAAGGCAGGTGTGGATGATCCATATCCATACTTGAAGATATCTTCATGATTAATAAGGAAATTGTGATGTGAAAAGTTATGCCACACTTTATAATTTATAATTAACAGAAAAAAAATAATCAGGATAATTAGAGAATCAGAGAAAATGGTCTGACAAGTGTAAAAGTAATTTAGAAAAAAGGGATAAATCAGCCATGTTGCATAAAATCATACAGATACCAGTCAAGAGCTTCAATTAAAGTTTACATCAAACATCAGAATGAAGTAAAATGTGATCTCTCAGCATTTGGTTATTTTAAAAAGAACACCGGTACCCAAATTGTGACACCATAAAAACATATAAATGCAAGTCATGAACTTCAGTTAAATGTTCAAGCAGCAGAATGGGGTGAAACAGGAGACAGAAGTGGACCATGTTGGGTTCTGCTCCTGTCAAGAATCTAAGACTACGGTGGGCACAGGCTCACAGAACATCACCTAATCATCTGGACCGAATGAGCGATCAATCTGTACATTTATGGTGACCCTGTGCCCATTAAAGCCTTACATTCCTGTTCTTGACAGGAGCAGAACCCAACACGGTCCCCTTCCAGATCCAGTTTCTCCCTATTCTGCTGTTTAATGTGAACATTTACCTGAAGCTCTTGACTTGTATTAGCAGGGATGCAGGTGTTCCTATTAAAATGACCAAATGCTGAGTGAATTATTATTAGAAAATAATGAGACATTTTTGCAGCTTTTCCTACCTTCTCTAGCAGGTAGTTACTGATATGGCCACCTATTGGGTCTCCTTTAAAGTCAAAGTTGATATCCATGTATTTTCCAAAGCGGCTAGAATTGTCATTGCGGTTGGTCTTGGCATTTCCAAAAGCCTCCAGGACACAGTTGGATTTCAGCAGCATGTTTTTAACTCTGCAAAAACACACACATTTCTGAAGCTTTTATTGGTCCCTTGTGGATTAGTTAACCACTCACTAGGCCACAGTTATGTCAGTATAGGCTAAAAGATCTGACTGTTGGCTACTGAAATACATCCTAGTCTCAGCCACTATGGGCAGGTACACGTGTCCATGACCATATGAGCCTGAAAATATCACCATCATGGTCAAGTACTGTTCTGATTCATTCCACACTGTGGAAACAAATACAGTGAGCTCTGCTGTTCTACGTGATTTATGGGTCACACCACAGTCTTCACATCACTGCCATGACCTGTACAAACCCCACCCTTAAAGACCCACAGGAAACGTCAACCAGGAAATTTCCACTAAGGCCTGAGTGAATCCTGTAGCAGCAGACTATAATATTAGTGTATGAGCAATGCTCATTTTTACGCCTAAACTCTGGCCTGTTTTTTTTAAACTCTGACCTTTGGATAGCAAGGCTAATAAGAATATCAGCAGTGAATAGGCCATAAACATAAACTGAACTACAGGTGGTTTTATTGACACCTTTATTTACTGTCAAAGTTGCAGATAATAATGGAAGAGCTGATATGTTGTTCATGTACTCAATCGTCCATTCCTGAACTGTACATATACAATTAAGCATTTTACTACTTTGTTTAGCCCACAATTATTTTCATTTGGATCTATATTTTACCTCTATCACAGTCCATGACAGTCATCCCATTTTAAACTGTGATTTACTTAAATAAAATTTAGTAAAAAAATTACTAAAATAATGTTTGTTATTACATATAGCATTATATTAATTATGAAATGAGTTAAAAGGATATTAATAGTGATTTAATACAATTATTAATTTACAGGTAAAAAAAAAATATAGCATTCATGTATACACTTCATTATTTCCTAATAAAGAGCAGTGTATGTATTAATTTATAAGTATAAAAGAATAAATAACACTCTTCTGTCATATTCTTCTTTGTCATAAGCACATATACGCAATTAATAAAACCCAAACTGTTTAACGTACAGACTCCGTTCGAACACCATTTCGTAGATAAACATGACAAGATTTGTGCTATCTATCCAAAAAAAAAAAAGTTTATTTTTTTAATATTTCCCATAGGATCGAATGTGGGAATTTTTTGAACTGCCGTAACAAATTTTTCGAGCTACAGCCATGAAAATCGAAAGGCTCAGACCCGGGGCCACCAGGGCTCGTTGAGTCAAATTACAGACAGATTGCACTCATCCTTCTCTTTTTATCACTCCATTCTTTTCTATTGGGGGCAGCTAGAGTGGGCGATGTCATCTATACATGTACTCTAGGTTAGAGTGATTTATCCGTTTAATTTAGTTCGCTCTGTTCAATCTTGTGTAAAATTGTAAAATCGTGATACTTCCACCTAGAAACACCATATGAACTTAAAATGGTAGATATACTTGTCCTCTCTGAAATGCTAAAAGATCTTAACTTTTGACCTTTTATTTCTTGAGTTATAAGGATTTGTTCTGCATGAGAAAGTTCCCAATAGAGTCTCATGTTTAAATTCAGGGCCATGAGAATCCATTTTCCAACTGTGTTACCAAGGGGTCCTCTCTCATACGTTCTCTTGGGTAAAGAGATTAAAGATCTTCCGAGTTTTAAGCATTTGCTCAGAGAGTGTAAATAGGTGCAAACTGTGCTTTTCTTCAAACAGCTGCATATTAACAGGAGTGAGTGACAATTGAGACTTGAGACTCTCTGACTCACGCACACACACACACACACACACACACACACACACAAACACACACAAAAGGGGCACAGTCATACAGACAGTGGGATCTGTATATAAATAAATAAATACATAAATAAATGACAGTAGTATTTACGCCTGTGTAAAAACTCCATAACTATATGGACAGTTCTTTCATCTGTCTTGACTCACCTGTGCCCCTCTCTTCTCACACACACACACACACACACACACACACACACACACCCACACCCACACCCACACACACACCCACACACACACCCACACACACACCCACACACACACACACACACACCATGGTATTAGACATAATCCTGGCCCCAACAGGGTTCAAGCACTCTTGTAGTTCCTTCAGGAAATGCACATCTAATTAAGTATTACATTTGTGCTTATTTATAAACCTCACAGTAAATTGCTACTTGAGAAAAGTTATATTATTAAGGGCTATTACACCATGGCAAAATAAGCAAAAGAACATTTTTTTTTCACTTACCTCTCCACCTCTGCTCTTTGGCTAGGATTTGTTATAGCAGCAATATATTGCATTATGTATTTACTGGCTTCTGTTTTTCCGGCACCACTCTCCCCTACAAAGTGAGAACAACATCAAAGACAATTCAAACATACGGTTAATAAGGTCGGTGGAATGAGTACACACTTTCATTCATATATGCACTAGAGGCATGTGCCTGGCAATCACAAAATATTCAAGTCATGACTCATATGATAATGCCACAGTAAGCCAAAACAGTCCTATATCTCCTCTGACCACTAGATGACACTAAATGGCTCGAATATTTTTGTGGTGTGGTCATAACTGATGGTCACTCTGAATCATCAGTGCATTATCAAAGTTTTATATAAAAAACGGTTCTTTTAAACTCCATCACATCCACTGAACTGTGTCCCGTCTTTAAATACTTTCCCCAGCAAAAGATAAATATGTACAAATAAGCCTCTGAGTCAGTACTGTGGGATAACCATGAATACTCTGAGTCACACAAAAGGATCCTTTATAGATGAGTCCAGTAATCTTCTATCTGCTCTTTGTGCTGGGTTGGATTTTGAAGGATTTCTTTATGTGGTTGGTGAGGAACCAGTACTTTGCCAAGACTGAATAATTCTGCTCTAACCACAGATCTAATCACTCCATATCCTGTCACATAAGCCTGGACTGTGGCTCCAAGAAAACAGACTAAAAATACAACATTAAAAATAAATAGTATCAAGATGACAGGCGTTTAAGGGGTAAAATAAGGTCATCTGTGTTTATTTGATTATCAACTTGTCAAACTGCTGTTCCTAGGCATATCCAGTAGCTTTATTTTAGTGGTTCACATTGTAAGTGCAGCCAACCTGAGATAACAATACAGGTGTCTTTGTTCCGTCTCTTCATGGCTTTGTATGCCGCATCGGCTATGGCGAAGAGATGAGGTGGACGTTCGTACAGCTCTCGGCCCTTATACTGCTCCACCGTGTCCCGTCCGTAGATGTTCATGGCACGGTAAGGGTTCACTGATACCACCACCTCTCCAATATAGCTGTAGATGCGACCCTTTTCAAACCTGCAAAATAGAACCACCTGGTAAGTAACTTGATCTGAGTATTAAAGCAAAGGGCAATATATTCCCACAATTCATGTCTTGTCTTTTATTAAGGTCTGCCCTTTGTGTAGTTAAAAAACAGCATTTAATAATGCACACACATTTGCACACACTGAAAACAAAGAGTCAGAAAACAGACTTTAAATTACGTTGACAGTGTAGTAACTTATTTATGGCTGAATGAAAACCTGCCATTGACTCGCTCGCACAAAGACCATACCCAGACAAATGGTCTGTAAATACAGTACACCATCAATGACAATTTATTGTAATTAAGTACAAAAAATCCCTGACAATGTACTACATGTATTGCAGGCCCTACTGCAAAAGTGCATTGTGTATTTGGTGTTTGGTGCTTCCAGGCAAAATCAAGTCACCAGCTTACAATCCAGCTGTAGAGCACAGAGAGGTAATGGCTGGAAATCTCTATGTCTAGCTGGAGCAGACTGTTTTGGGCTCAGGTCCCTAGAGAATGAAAGCCTCACTTCCTTCCTCTTCTGAAAAGCCCTGGGTCATGCACAGCATAAAGCTTTCTTTCTTCTCCACCAGCACCTCTGCCAAGCTCCTTCTGCCCCATCAAGACATACAGCGGTTTAAGGCATCACTAGCTCTGTTCATACAGACATGATGATTGCCTCGCTGCACATTTACAGAATGTAAATGCTTTAAATGCTGTATTTATGTGAACTTGGGCACTTTTCAGGCCTGGTCTGTTTAACTTTATTTTTAAAACAATCCCTAAGCTGTTATATTGCTGCAATTTTGCCACTGTATGGAAGGTGCTGACATGGGGTTGAAATGGGACAAAAAGAAATGGTGAAAAGGTGAAATCAGCAAATACATGGCTTTATGGCTTTATTTATAAGGATCACACATTTAGCTGTGATTTAGGACATGGGGAAACACTTTTTTATTCTTGTGCCAGCAATACCATCATAAAACCATATGATAGGAACAGTACTATTCAATTAAAAAGCTGTTATGTGAAGGACAAGATCCAGTTACTTCCCAGAAGAAACGTATGTAACACAGCAGTTACGTCCCTTTATGCTTTAAGTACAACTTCCATTTTATTGTAGAAATCATACAGAACCAGGGCTTAGCTAAACTTGGTGGTGGAACAATTTGGTCAAAGGTTTACAGAGCCAAGATTTTTTCTTCCACCCCCACAATGATAACACAAGAGAAGTAGACATACTCCAACTTGGCATTGTGCAATCTGCAGGTCTAAATCATCACACACCTGCCTAAACCTGAAGGAATCGCAAACAGACTTGCTTTCATTGTTCTGGCATGCTGCTAAAGGATAAGAATATAAATGGTCTATAGCAAACCATTGTTGCTGAGGCTGGAGAAGACTTGACTGAAGTGCCCTTGAGCACTTCCCCAACTGCTCCCCGGGCAGTGTGAAAGGGTTGCCCACCACTCCAGGGCACTGCATTCACTACCCCCTAGTGTGTGCGTCCACTAGTGTGTGTGTTTCACAGCATGAAAGCACAGTGGTCACTTCACTTTATGACTCACTTGACTTTAATTTGCTTTTCAATGCTCTCTGAATGTTCTTTTATTTCTGCTCATCAAATACACATAAAGGACTACCTAGATGAGTTTTAAAACGTTAGCGCATAAGCCTTAGGATTTGTTAACGATAAAAATGTTTCTAGTCATTTGTAATGTTTAAGAAGGATCCTAGCTAAAGTGTATACAGAAAGGCTTGTGTGTGCTGCTGGAGCAGGGAGGAACAAGCAGAGGGTCGCATGGCAGGGCTGGGGTGCTGGCACTGTACTGACTGATGCTTGGGAGGCTGGCAGTCATTCAGAAGAAATTAAAGGTTCTTTTGTGTTGGTCTCCTGCTCTATTGTTCTCCTGTCAATGCAATGTCTGTGTGTAAGGGGCATAGGTCAGTCTTACACAACAGCCTACCACCAGTCCTATGGCTCAGCATCAGTGTGTCTTTGTGCCATCGGTCTATAGAGAGTATACAGGACATCCAGACAGAACATGCAGAAACAAATGAAAAAAATGGGCTGTAAATATTATACTAGCATTATATTAGCATCTCTCTTCTATTGTCAAACTGGACATGACCATATCGTCAGAAAGCTCCTGAGTTTTTATATAATTTACATATAAGAAAGATTTTACAACTGACATGGGTTACTACAAATTTATACATGGATTATTAATTTGTTTCAATTTTATTTACTTGAATTGTATACAGATAAAATAAAGCTTTAAAATATTATATTAAGACAAGTGATGGCATCCTGTAAAATGGAATAGTTTGTTGTTGCCTGGGTTTGGCTGAGCTTTTTCAATATATTACATATATAAAACACAGGATTTACTCACAATATTTACACAAACATGACTCAAACATTAATAAATATATGCAAAACCTAATATATGCAAAACCTTCTTGCTGAAGGCAAATTTAGGGCACCGTGTTCATTACCATTTAATTCGACATTACTTATAAGTGCAACATTATAAAACTGACAAAGTTCGCAAAGCATAAAATGCTCACTAAGTCCTTTATTCAAGATAAAAAATAATTGTGCAATGAGACTAATACGGCACTGTGAATTCAGGAAGTTAAAAGTCTATTGGCTTGGGCAGTACGCCAGAGCCATCCTAGTTATACAAGACATACAGGATTGTGGAATCAATATGTTAACTAATCCAATGTTTACTACTGTTGCTCTTTATAAAATGTCACCAATTATTTGAGCAGCAGGTTAGTGAGTCACACCTAAAAGAATAGTGGCACTGACCCAACCCAAATAACATCCAGCAGTACAATAGCACAATGAGAGAACTGCACCTGCATTTAAACAGGAGCTGCCATATGTTCCATCGTAGTGACCTGTCCAAAATATGACGGGGTGCCGAAAGATAAATCCTGTGAACAAATCCTGTTGATGCCATGGTGTAAAAATAGTTAAAATTATTTTCCAGACTCATGGCCACTTCCTAGTTTAATGAGGCAGCAGGCCAAAGCAGAGCCAAGTGTACAGAAAATACTGCAAAATGAATGATTAAATACCAGGTAACTTAACATCTAAAATGTTTAATATATAATGATAATAAGAGATTCAGCATAAAATATTAACTACCACCACAGGAATGTGGAAGCCTAGGAGCCCTCAGGCAGTGCTGCAAATAAAACAAAATTTTAATACACTATTGTGTAATTGAGACACATAAATAAACAGAGTAAAACAGAGTACAGCCAGAGAAGAATATGCAGGGTTTCAGGTTGTTTCATAGAAAAAAAAAGGAGGGGGGGGGGCTTAAAATGGTACATCTTCAACCCTCCTCCTGGCCTAGTTTCCCATCAGGCTTTGGAGCGGCTGCTCTGGATACATATAAAGGTCTACCTGACTTCTCCTCCCAACTGAGCCTGGTACTGCAGCACTGTGCCTCACACTCACTCTCTTTCAGAGATATACTGATACTGACATGTTCAAACTCGACTGAACTCCAACAGGTCACTGAGGGTACTGAAGCAGATATGAACTCAAAATGTTGCAAACAAACATGATTTTTTTTGTGGAATGAGGAACTCATGAATCCCATACCATCCATACCACCATAACCTGTGATATTTGTAACAAACTACAATACATTCACAGTGATAGAGTACACATGTTTAAATTACATTTATTTGCTAGTTGCTAACTATAGCTTTAACCCTTGTTCACCTAGGACAAGGGGCAAAATCCTCACCGCAGGCCATGTAAGAGCCGCTCCATTTTTAGAGTGGAATTACAGGCCAGGCTGAAGATAACTACTGCTTGCAGCCTTGTTTGGGTGGGTCTCTCTTGTGGTTATTTGTCCATCGTTATAAAGGGTGGAGAACAACCAACATTGCCTGACATCAGTTAAAACTCCAGCAAAAATGGAAGCAGTGAGAAAATGTGATATTGTGTGTGGGGGTTAGCTGTTAGCAATTCGCTTTGAAAGTTAATGCAAACAGTTCTTACAGGTCTCACAATTTTGCTGATAATCTATAAACCCTCTGATATTAGATAAGCAGTGTTGAAACAGACTGTATTACAACAACCTCTAGGGCAGGATTATGACACTATTGCAATACAAAACTAGGGGAAACTTATCGGAAGAGGTCTGGCAGATGAAAGACTACAACAAACTCAGAAGACAAGTTTTTGAGAGTCAGCAGTTTACGTGATCTGCGACTTACATCACAATATCTTCAAGCACAGCTTAATGCAGGACGAAATAAACAAGGTTTCATTTCAACTGAAGACTTTAATCTGCAGGTCAAGTAGCAGTGAGAAAGCCACTGCGAAGATTAGAAAATAATAAAAGAGGCTTGTCTGGGCCGAGCAGCACATCCAGTGGACTACTTGAAGACTGGAAGAAGATCCTATGGACTAATGAATAAAATTTCAGATTCAATTGCAGATCAGATTTTTTGTATGCCGTGGAACAGGTGAAAGGATGGTTCCTCTGTGTGTGCCACCAACTGTCAAACATGAAGGAGGAGGCGTGACGTTCTGGTGCCCTTTTGCTGGATCCAAGGTTAGCAGCGTGCACAGGGTGACTGGCACATTGGACAAAAAAGGGCTACCACAGCATTTTGAAGCTCCATGCAATAACCTCTAGTCTACGCCTTGGTTAGGGGTTTATATTACAGCAAGGCAATGACCCAAAACATACTTCTAGGGTATGTCAGAACTACCTTAGGAGACAAGAAGGCAGTAGGGTTGGCCTGCACATTCTCCAGACGCAAACCTCATTGAGCTTGTTTGGGATGAACTAGACAGAAGGGTGAAAGCAAATCAACCTACAAATGCAGGACATTTGTGGGAACTGCAACAATGTTGGGAAGAACTTTCTGAACAATATCTGAATTCTATCATAGAAAGAATGCCTTGATTGTCTACAGCTGTTGTATCTACAAGAGGGGGCTACTTTAATGAGTCAAAAATCTAGGTTCAGTTTTCTTTATTGTTAATTTTAATTACTGAAGTTGCTTCTTTTTTTCTATGCTTAATGTCAAAGTGCATTTGAGACATTAAACTGTGTAAATATTTAATTTTGGGTGTTCTATAGCGTTTCAACATGGAAAATACAGGAAGTATTTACATAAAAGTGGAAAACTATATGTCCCAAACATTTTAAAACCATGACTCAATATAGGTAAATATTCTTCTTTTCAATTTTAACGAATACTATACTTAATAACATCACAATTCTTCATATCAGGTAAAACAATACAAAAACCTTAAACCTAAAATACTTAAAACACCTATCAGGCCACACACAATGATCTCCATTTATCTCAACCATAGCAACAAGGTTATAATGTTCCTCTTATCTATATTTATACCTCAAATGCAATTTACCATCAATAATTTACTATAACCCAGATCCCACAGCTTAGCAAAGTGCATGATGGGTCTGACCTGATAACAAGTCCGCCTTTTATTACATTTATATGTCCTGCATTAACGATTAATGATTAGCAGCATTATTAACCTGCTTTGAAATAACAGAATAATTGTTATGAACAATGAACAATCTACGGTAAAATCCCTTTAAAATGCATATACAGTACATCCTGAATAAGCTGTGAGATGTGAAAGATAAATGCCCAAAACTTGTCTTTCAAGAACCTTAATTCTGTTCCAACATTTTATGCAGCTTCTCTGCATAATCTTGCATTTGACCCTAGACGACTCTTTTTCTTGGCCTTTGAAAGTGATCTCAGTGCCAGCCTCCAACACTCATTTTATGCCACCGGCCCTGTTTCTCTGACACATCTGGGAGTCGCATTAGCAGTACATCTGCCAGGGTAACACCCACTTACTGCTAAACAGCAGCTCCTCACCACTGACCAACTCAGAAAAATCAAACTTAGTGGTGAGATGAGTCTTATGCCTTCCTGCTAGTCTAGACTCACTCAGTCAGCCTCACTCCTGTCTTTATCCTCCAGCATTTTCTGACACACTCATGTAAACACACTGCAAAAGAGCAGGGGTTGGGTAAAAAAATAAGGGTCTGTATGAAGAGGATGAACCAAGAGAAGGGAAAAGGTGGTCATCCTTTCAAGTGCAAACTACAGTTTTAAGGACTAATAGTAAAAGTACATAATTAATCTTATGGTGTGATAAGTTGTGGATTAAACCCTTAATAATGCTGTATTGATAGTTCAGAAATTTTAGCCTAGTACTTCTGAGCCAACTATTTGAAATTTGTCACTTTGGCCAGTACCTTTCTTGGTGGAGCTGAGATCAGAGCTGCTTTTGTTCTCTTGTCTGCCTGACAATGAGGAGGAAAAGGGGCAGGTTTCAGGGATCTGGTTTCAGAAGTGGGTAATAAAGTGACTCAAGTAGATCTGGTGGTAGGGCTTGGCAACAAGCCACCTTCTCTTTAGCACACAGGCTTGATAGTGACCTGATGTCAGGGAAAGAAGTGTTGATGGGCAGCAGCCAGTGAAAAGGGTGTGTGTGTGGTGGTTTGATACAAAAGGATGAGGCCATCCAGCAATCCCAGACATTACTCAGCATGTTATTTCAGGAGAGCTCTGGGATTTTGATCAGGGTCAAATAAAAAAAAAAGAGAAAAAAGGCACAGAAAAAGAAAGGAAAAAAGAGAAACGATGAAAGGGGGAAGAAGCTAAACAAGAACACTGGCTCATCATGTGCTGTAAATAAATAGCTAAGGAATGAGGAGGGAGCTAAGGAGAAGCAAAATGGCCTCAAAAGTTCTCCCTAAGTTTGAGTCATGCCCAGAATTAATGCACTCAAACTTGGCTGTGAAAACATTTCACCACTCTGCCAGTAGAGCTCAAAATCAAAAGGTAGGCAAACAGTCACCCCAGAATGATGTAACCCCTTTCCACGTTAGCAGCAGCTCACATTTACACATCATACTTCTCCATGCCCGATTGCGGAATGTGCTTCTGAACCAAATTAAAGGTTCACTTCTCAGCATACTGTATAGTTCAACCACAAGGCCTTAATATCCAGTTCAAATAACATGAGGGGAATAAAGAACGAGTGGTAAAGAATAGCCATAATCTTATACTCTCAGTGGTATAAGAATAGATTCTATAAAAATGGACCTGCCTAGACATTTTGTTCTTTTTATAAGATAATTTAAGAAAGAAAAAAATGGTTATTTTATGTCAATCATGTGCCAGTATAATAATATAGTATTCCTCAGGACAAATCTGGAACAATTGAGAAACATGCAAAAGAAAAACAGATACCAAGGGAGTGAGGAATCGGCTGCAACCCTAAAAATAGTGAGACCATAAACACAAAGGAACAAAGAATGAAAGAGAAAGAGGAAAGAAAAAAGAGCATCTCAAACATTACTAGTTCTCTTACTGCCCATCTGCCAAGGCTCTCAGTCCACAAAAGAGATGTCTGCATATCGTAGATCGTATTTTGAAGGAGAAATAAGGGCCAAAATGCACAGTTCTGTTTATGTAAGAGCAGTAATGTGTTTCAGATTATTAGGATTGTATGGAAATTCTTGTGGTAAGACTAACCCCTTTCTTTGCTTGAAAGTGAGAGAAAGGGGCCTGTTTTGGAGAAAAAGAAAAAAAATCAGCCCCTAATCCAGCCTTTCAGGAAAAGAGAAATATTTTCACCATTACAGGGTAGTCGCTTTTTTCTTATACTTGTACAGACGGTAGGAACTGGTTATGGTGAAATACCAAAGAGTTACACATGGGAAAGTGATGGGAAAGAGAGGGAAACTGGGGCAAAATACTCAGAATCACAGGTGTCGGTACTAATGTCTGTAGTACATCTGTAGAAGAAAAAAAAACATACATCATTTGTTGATACTTTCTTTACAGAGCAAGAAAGAATGTCAAAGCTGTAGGTGCGGAAATTCTAAAACTTTCTTTTAAAATGAAAATTTTCTGTTGCTATAGATAATTAGGATTTTCGTCTATTTTTTTTTTTCATGCAAGAGTCAGCAGTGAACTGGACATTGTGTTCTTTATCTGTCTGTTTTTATTAGCGAGAGGAACAAAGAGGGAACTATGAGAGATTTGGCCAAGAAAGAAGCCCACACTTTGGGCAAGCATGCCACTTCTCCAGACTCTAGAGAACTGATAGATCTTTGAGCCAAGGATCTTAATGTGAGAGAGCAAAAGGTGAATCCCCCAGGCTTTTAGCAAAGTCTATGGAAAATATTCCTGAGGTGCTTTTTTAGGATATTAAAAAAAAAACATACATAGACAACACTGCATAGACAACTACTGTGTGCACTTAGACAACATAGACAACACTGTGTGCACTTTAACCTTAATTTCCTTCCTTTTAATGCCTAATAATTTGCTCTGCAGTTCATACTCATGCAGAAAGAGGAAGGAGAGTCTGGTTAAGTGCACCTGAGCTCTGAGGAGACTTTGATCTGTGCGTCTGCTCTACAGAGACGGAATCAGGTTGCCATGTGTCACAGCTGGGATCCATGCAGCAAGAGTCTGCTGTTAAGGCAACAAGTGAATGGCTACGCACCTGAAATGGGAGAGGCAGAGTGCCCATTTGTCCTATAGTTTTATAGTTGCATAGAAAGTAAATACCTAAGATCTCTAGCAACCGGCTGATCAGGTTCTAGTAGCATTCCAGTCCTGAATGAGCACCACATTGAGATTCAACCTTTCGCTGCCTCAGACACCACATTCTCCATTAGTTATGGACAAAGGACTTTCAACAAGGATCAGGCACACAGGAACCAGATCAGATGGCAGACTAACGTTTTCTTCCTTCACAGCATGCTATATTGATGATTCTTCTAGTCCTGTTGTAAACTACAATTCTGATCCAACAATTTTCTCTAAAATGTGTGCTAATCTTTAAAGACTAGTAGTTAGACTTTATAACCAAAATATATAACCAGAAGAGATAATATCTACAACATTTCCATTTTTCATGACAGTGTATTCATGGGATAAAGGATGTGGATACATTGTTAATGTGCTTTTAAAGTTCTTATATTTTAACAGAACAATGGACAAGCCTCAGGCTAGTGCCTTTGTATGTGTATGAGACAAATAGGTAGCAGTGGAAGATCAAGTCATACTACTGACATGGTGTAGTGGTTATCAGCTATTTCATCTGTATTATCAGGGGCGCTGCCGGGAAAAATTCCGAAAATGTCCCAGGCAGCCCTCAGAATTGTTTTTGGAAATGTGCAGACGTTTCCCAAGATCCTTGAGGGAGACAAAACACTGCCATATAAAGGCAGGGAATAAGGGCACATCAGTTGTGAGGCTCAAGGATTACCCAAAAAACGTCTTGTTTAACATGAAGGATGTAAACAGTCTTCAGAGTACAGTTAAAATATATAACACCATGCAATACTGTACTGACATTTGTTTACCTTACACATCCCACTTTGTGGAGAGTAAGTGGTCTGTGACAGCTGTGTAAAGTATGTTAAACTCCCCTTAAAGGAGGTTCGCTTATAAAATGGTCCCCGTTTAATCCTAGGCAAAGGCTTTAACCCCAATTGCTATGTATTTAGTTTCTTGTTTTTAAAAGGCTGACTGATCTTTACAAACACTGCTAATAGACTATCCATGGTGATAGATAAGAATGTAAAAAAAGGTGGAAAAATATAAGCAGCATCATATATGTTTTCTCCTCAGCACTGTCTAAAGTCTCCCAGGCCTAAATAAAGTCAAGCCTTAAAACCATATCACTTTAATCATTAAAGTGCCACTTCATCATATTTGAGGCATTCCCCCGCTCAGTCTGTTGTACACAGAGTTCCAGACACACAGATGGGGAGCAGAGGAAGTAGCAGGAAGCATGCCTGGTCACACCCTCTGCACATAACAAAGTGCACACGCCATCTCCGGCTTGCAGAAAGTCAAACACACTCAGTCCATGACTTTGAAGTAGACAGAAGAACAATGAAACTATATAGCCACTGCAGTCAAACTTTACAAAAAAAATAAGACTTAAAAATCTTAGTATCATTCTCTGAGCTACAAGGTCAAGCAGGTAGATACTAATTTATGCTGATGTTTCATCATCAGTAGTATAATAACATGGTTTAGCTTTGTAGTTATTTTAAGGTTAACAGATAGACTGAAGATGGGAGGAGGATTTCCATGATTCACACCCTCCAAGCCCAACACTGCACCCAGCCTGAACAGGTGCAGTCTGTGGTTAGTGCAATCACTATGCAGGATGCATAGAAAAACATACATTACATTTATAAAAAAAAAAAAACACATTAGTTGTGCATAATAGAATTATGAATTTGCTTGAGAATACTTGTAAAAAAAATTCTACAACACAGGGTCTATAAAACATAGACTTGAATGTTTTGTGCTCAGGTGTATCATGCTTGGTTCTAATTATAACAGGTATGACAGCGACCAAATTTCAAGTTAAAAATAGTTATAAAATAGAAACTGAATAGAATGGACTTTTGATTATAATGACATGGCTAAAGTACACTTATTTTATATATTGACTGACCTGTAAACTGCCTACAAAGTCTACATAATCTTTCACTAACCCAGGGAGTTTGAGGAGCTGCCCTTGTTTAAATACAGGTATTGTCTCTCTCTCTCTCTCTCTATATATATATATATATATATATCCAAACATA
>JAOVVF010000051.1:14169845-14182824 GCA_028565595.1 Duopalatinus emarginatus | reverse complement strand
TATAATAATAATTATTATTATATTATATTATTATATAATAATAATTATTATTATTATTATTATATTATTATTATTATTATTATTATAGTAATAATAATACCCATAAATGTAAAAAGAAATCTAAAAGGTGCTTAAGAAAAAAATCTTATAAATGCTTTATAAAATTATTCTGTGCTTAATTAAGACTATAGAGCCTGTAAAACTAAAACGTTTAGCAATCAACCAGGCATAAAAGTCAATCTCAGAGCATTCATATCGGTTATATAAAGCTTTGACTGTCAATCGCCACCTGGAGGTAAAAGTGCGCCACTGTGTGGTCAGTGTGGGAACATCACTCTGACCCAGTATATTATACTAACCACTGGTCCATGTGACTTATCTTAAAAAAGTCTAAATACTGTCTACAAATCTAAATATTGTCTATTTATATTTATAATATTGTAAGATATATTCGCTGTTCACTGACTATTATAAATAATAAAATATCAGAGGCTCGCTTACTTTATTTGAAACATTGTGACCACTGAGATTTGTAATTTGAACTATACAATAGGTTAAATATGCCTAAAAACATAAAACAGAAATATTAATTACAATTCTATAATTACCAAACTTGTCTCTGTCTTATATGTTTATTGTTTATTCACTATGGCTATGCAGCCTCTATCTATCCAAGTAGTCTAATCTGTCATAAACTTTATAAAATCTATAATTTTTCAGTCCTTAAAAGCAGTATATAAAATCTCATATGTCCTAAAGGCCTGACTTCATGCCACTACATTTCTATTCCCTCCACCTCTCCTTTTACTTCCTACACACAGCAGCAGCCTGAAACCCAGATAATAAACACTAAACACTAGCACTTGTATAACCATTATAGGTATTGGATAGGAAAAAAGCTAAAGGAATTCAGTGGAAATTTCCTTTGTATTTCAACCCAGGCCATGATGCCCTGATTTGCACCAGAACAGCATTAATGTCAGAACAGCATCATACACCCACATCTCTCTCTCTCTCTCTCTCTCTCTCTCTCTCTCTCTCTCTCTCTCTCTCTCAATACATTCCCTTACATTATACACGTCTTTTTTAATGTTATGTAATATTATATAACGTTATGTAATTCTGGTTTATATTAAATTCCTTTTTGTGGTCATTTTCCTATTCCCACCTCTACCTCTTTGTCACAGCCTTTTCATCACACACAGCACACAACTCTTCATATGTCTTCAAGACTAGTCATGCCACTGGTTTTCTTTTCTGGAAACTGGGTGCTCCGTGTTTTCTGAAAAACAGTGACGCGGATTTTGAGGCATCTCCACGCAGGAGTCTCTCATCATCTCCCCTCCTTTGGGCAGCGCAGTGAAGGAGAGAGAGAGAGAGAGAGCTGCTCTACTACACACATCAGCAGCATCAGCATCAGCAGCGACTGCAGGCATCGAACCCAGAGCTTTTGGGGAGCTTTTGCCCCCACTTAAGACATGGCGTCTGAAGACCGATCGATGGCAGACCGTGAGTATTTCAACCTCTTCTGATCCACTTCTGATTTGTCCCCTTGCTTGAGATTTCGATCGGGTCTGCATTATCATCCTGGTCGTCCTGATATGATGTGCGCGCAGGAGGTGTTACTGTGCGCACAGCCATGTTTAACACACCGCGTTACTATAAAACATCATACAGACGCAAAACGGGGCTCGGACGTTTCATAGCTGCGACGAGAAGCGCACACGATCATCCAAGATGTACTGATCAGTGTACAGACGGACTGATCCATTCAGAGAAGTGACAGCGTCTCAGCAGAGTAACGTTAGTTCAGCAGACGGAGTAAAAATGAACGAAACTGAAGGGACGAGAAAAGGCACATCTTCATCTGATCTCAAGGTGACGCCTCGAAATGAGGCACTATAGTGTGGTCATTTTAACATGAACTGCTGTTGTAAAGGTGAAACTGAAAATGAGGACTGTCTGTGGTGGACATAGTTTCTGACATATGTCCCCAGGAGGACTGAACGTGTCCCTGGTTGTGTTTTGTATATAGTCTTGTATTACTTCTAGAGGTGCCTGTCAGTAATTAATTACACTTTGCCATAATGGTATTGTCATATTGTGTTGCTGTGTGTCTGGACTATTGAGTTTCGTGTGTGTGTGTGTGTGTGCGTGTGAGAGAGAGAGAGAGAGCTTGTACACGTGTATGTGTGGCGAAATAAAAATTGCCGTTGGAGGAAAAGTGCGGGAAAAGCGCGTGCACGCGGGCTCCATTTCCTGTCTGTCAGTCAGCTGACAGGAAATCATAAATCACCACACAGTGCTCCGCAGGAACGCCTGAATGTTTCACTAACCTTAGCGAAATGACAAACAGCACCTGACAGCAACTGCCAAATTTTGTAGCTGATTAAAAATCGTTTCCTTTCACCAAAAATCACCAGAAATCAACTCAATGTGTTGGAGACTTGTCTAAAGCCTTTCTCACACTCGTGTTGTATAATAAACAATGTAAAACAATAGGTGCTGGTGGTCCAGACAGGTATAAATCTACATTTAAATAAATCTATAAAGATAAATCATGGCTGCACCTAATCCTAGTCTGGCTGTACACCATACAATCCATTTTTTGTGCAGACAAAATTCTCCCTATCGTAAAAAAAATGGTTTTGAGTTGTTTGGCTGTCTTAGACCACAAACTGTGCCATGTTCATAAGCAAACAATTTACTGCAGGGGGCAGTAAACTGCTGGGGGCAGCCGCAGGGTTGTGTTTAAACACCTAACCCTAACCGCTCTCTGGGCACCGTGGATGTGGTTGCCCACTGCGCTGGGCATGTGTTCACTACCCCTTAGTGTTGCATTCACTAGTATGCCATGTTTAACACACCTGGTTACTATAAAACATCATACAGACGCAAAACAGGGCTCGGACGTTTCATAGATGCGACGAGAAGCGCACACGGTCATCCAAGATGTACTGATCAGTGTACAGACGGACTGATCCATTCAGAGAAGTGACAGCGTCTCAGCAGAGTATCGTTAGTTTAGCAGACGGAGTAAAAATGAACGAAACTGAAGGGACGAGAAAAGGCACATCCGCAGGGCACAACCGCAGGGTTGTGTTTAAACACCTAACCCTAACTGCTCCATGGGCACCGTGGATGTGGTTGCCCACTGCGCTGGGCATGTGTTCACTACCCCTTAGTGTTTGCGTTCACTAGTGTGTGTTTCACTGCATGAATAAGAGAAAACATATAGTGTGTAATATGTTTAATGTGCAATATTCAACAACTACTTACCATTTATTGCTATCCTACAACAAATCATATCTGGTCTTAAGTATTTTCATATTTCTTGCATTTACTTTTGTATATATAGATTGTTTTATATATTACTTGTATAGTTACTGACACTTCTTCTGTCCTGTTCTCTGCAATGCTGTAACACTGCAAATTTCCCCATTGCGGGATTAATAAAGGATTATCTTATCTTATCTTATGAATGGGTTAAATGCGGTCAGATTCCCCTGTGTGCAAGCACAGTGGTCAATGAGTCACTTAACTTTATTTACTGCTATTACAACAGCTACTGAGAAAGTTTTGTCTCGTTTTGCTGCTGTGACTCATGTAAAAGCCTCCAATCAGAGCAAAGTGTGGGATTGCACAAAACTAGCATAACTACCGATCTGGTGGAGGAAATGGCGAAATGTAAACTAGACATGGAGGTAATGAAGAGAATATTTATGTTTCTGCACTAACTTGGATCACACTGACTGCTGATCGATGCAGAATGGAGCCATTTAGTTTAATCTGATCTCTATCATTGGAAGATCTTCATTGTATATCATTTGACATGCAGAACATGTTGCACTGTCTGTTAGAATCTGGGCAATAATTATCTTTAAAAAAAACACTGTAATTGCACAGTCAGCTTTAGCCTTTTCTTAAACTGAGACAAACACTTTTTGTCTCTTGTCCTTAAGGCCTTGTTGATGGGCTAATAAAACAGCTAGAAAGCTGCCTCTATGACAGATGACTATGACTCATTTTACAAGGCAGATTATGTGGTAAAATGAAGATCTTCACCATCTTGGCCAGAAGAATCATCAATCACACTCCAACAAATGTATCGAACCTGCATATTTATAAGTGACTGCTCATTGGTGGGTTACAACATAATAGATCTATTGTCATTTGACTGCATAGTTTTATCTAATCTAAATTTCATGAAAGGTTTATATGAACTGATGGCAACAATGTTGGATCTTTTTCACTTCCATATAAATGAAGCATAACAACAGTTCAAATGCTGACTGTAATTTTGTAACTCTATACAGACTGATTCATGCACTTGTAACAGATTTGTGTGAGATCATGTTTTCATTTGTATGTGATCATGTTTTTTTATTTTAAAGTGCTATTAGTTCCTAATACCAGACAGGTAGGTGTTTTTTTTCTTTCTGTTTTGAGGCTTCTGTTGATTACTGTGCACTTCATCTGCAGTGTTGTTGTCATGTTGCCTGTTGAAAACTGCCTGCAAGAGCTAATTTAAGGGTGTGACGTTGAGAGGTGAATCGTGACTTTTGCCCTGGAGCTAATCTGAGAAATATAACAAGTGTCTGGTGAAACTTATTTTTTTTTGTCTTGACTTTACTTGCTACTTGTAACATGTCTGTCTCTACTACCATCTACTAATATAAAGTTGGTTAGTAAATATAATAATGCTAACATTTTGCTCTGTGATGCACGCAAAATGGTATAGTTCAGCAACAAACGAATCTGAGAAAAACAGAAGCAAATCTCAAGCCATACATATTATATGCAACATATAGCAATGTAATTAGATTAGCCTTCATCCAGAATGTTAAAACTGGGTGATTTATGTGTGCCTGCAATACTATTCCTTTAAAATGCACAAAGCAGATGGAGATTAATCCTGGTGTCTAAATGTGTTCATAAATATCTTATCCTGTTCCAGGTTTAATAATGCAGGTCCTGGACCTCGTAGCACTACTTCATTATGGAGCTCGGCTTAATGCTTTACGATTCACATTGTCATCTTGTATCTGTCATAAAATAGCAGCAGGCTGTGCTACTGTGTCAGCTAAGTCATTTTGTTCTTTTTACTTTACCAGCATTAAATTAAGCTTGATTCGGCTAATTATAAAAAGGTGTGTCTTACCAGTATATGATTTTATGCAACTTGTTCATTGTAGTTTTGTACTATAATCTTTATGGTAGCAGCATCTCTACTCCTACTAGGGAAATTAGGTTATGTGAGTTTAAATGCTATATTTTTATCTTCAAATAAGGATGCAGTTTGTTATGGTGAATATTTAACCTTACAGTATTTACCATTATGATTTAAATTTACATTTCATACATACAGTGTATTATAGGCTAGCACTATTATCAACAATAGCTTATAAATTCACTTACAAAGCATTTTTTTTCTCTGTCTAGTGGCTCACTGTGCATGACGCATGCCAAAACTGCTGAATGCGAAGCAAAAACAATTTGCTCAGTATGTCTCATACCTCCCATACAAAACTGATTGAGAGGTAAGTTTATGTAAGACATTTTAGTAGTCTAACAAAGGTCTGCCTGTGACAACCAGCAGCAGCTCAGATATTTCTGCAGCGCTTTATTCTGCTCTGGAATATTCATGTACATCTGGGCAGGTCATAAAGGCCACTTGGAGAGCAAAGGAAGGAGAAAAGAAGAGGAGAGAAGGGGAGAGAGGCAATTTGAGCAGAGAAAGAGCATCTGAAGTAGTACACTGCTTCTTTGTCTTGCATGTCAGAATATTCATCAGTCTCCCATTTCCTTTTGTTCATGCGTTTTGTCTTCAACCAGGTTTGAGCCAGCACAGAACAGATGGTAAAATATCCTCTTTTTTAACCTTTTTGAGTTGTCCTGTTTCCTAAGGTAAAAAAATTGTCTTTGATTTTGAGATGCTTCTTTTAAAGATGGATAGAGCGTGAAGTGCACAAATGCTTTGTTTTGTCATTTAGCCTTCACCCACCAGTAGTCAGTGACTGATATGCAAACAGGGACCTTTTCAAATATAAATTAATGGTATTACTGATAAGCAGCTTGGCAGTGAGTCTAAAAGGGGAAAGAAATAAGCAAAGAAAATCAATCAGGGACAGAAATGTCGACCGTGTCACTTGTCACAAACCACAGGGGTGTAGAGGCAGTTTGTACTTGCCTGTGTGAGCAGGGCCGCGTTGGATAGGATTTGAAGTGCCTTTGCTAAAGCTGATAGATTACATAGTGTTTGAGAGTTTGGCAGGAAGCTAACCATTTTTTATCATATCTAATAGTGGTGAAATTGGCATGCTGGTGTGGACATGGTACATGTCTAGCTATTTGATTTCCTTTTTGCAGCAAAATGTCTGGTATTTGTCTTATTTATTCTGTGATAAAATATGAACTGTCCATGTTTGAAATTGAAATTGTCAGATAAAATTTGACACTGGGAAACAAAAATGAATGTACATGCTTGTGTATCCAACTAATTCCCAATGCAGCATTTGTTGGTTTTACAGTTGCAATACCCCCCCCCCCCACACACACACACACACACACATACACACACAATTAGCTGTAGTAGTAATGTAAATGAAAATAGATAACATAGCTAAAACACTAAAGTTCTAAACCACAAACTCAGATGAGTTCTAACCATAATTTGGCATCTCTAGATGTGTGTGATGGGGGTCATTGTCCTGTTGGAAGAGTCCAAACCCATTAAAATGAATGCAGGATGCATGCACATGTGTAAGTAAATAGAAAGTATGCGCAGATAGTGTTCACCTGTCAGAGATGTTTGCAGATGTACCAGGGGTCCCATGGAATGCCAGCTAAACAAACCCACAAACCGTTTAAAGCATAGTTCACAGATTCAAAGCTGGCTACATTACCTGGATCTGGCAGAAACAGGAAGCTATCACTGGCTGCCAGTAGATTCCTGATGAGACAAGTGGTCAAAAACCCTTGAGTGACTGCAAAAGACCTTAAGCCAGATTTGGTGGCAGTAAGCACTGAGGTTTCAGTTTGCACAGTAAGGCACACTGAAGGTCTCCATGCCTGAAGAAGTACACCGCCACTGACCCAAAAACACAAGAAAAGTTGGCTCTAGTATGCTCATAACCATAAAGAAGCTACAGAAGTTTTGGGATTCTGTTCTGTGGCTCGAACAAAACTAACTTTTCAGGCCTATGGATCAGTGTTATGTCTGGAGGAGGAAGAATGAAGCATACACTGAAAAAGATCACCCTGCCTACAGGATGGCAGTGGCTCACTGATGCTCTGGGGCTTATTTACTTTCTCTGGCACTGGAAACCTGCAGTGTGTGGACTGCAAGATGGATTCAATCAAGCATCAGAAAATCCTAGTGAAAGTATGCCTTCTGTAAGGAAGCTAAACTTGGGCATCACTTGACCTTAAAAAAAATTCTAAGCATACCCTTGGCTTGATTTTAGAAGAAGTCCTGGAAGGTTCTGCAGTGGCTATCACAGTTGCCTATCATGTTTGCAGGTCATGTCAGTCATGACACCCAAGCTCTTCATTTTTATAATAATAATAATAATAATAATATGAAGATGAAGAATACATTCTTATATTAGTTTTTTCCAATGTATATTAGAAAATATATCTTTTTAAATGGCATTCCCTGTTTTTCTTTAAAAAATCTCAAAGCTGACATTTTCATCCACCTCCTGTCTTTATGTTACTCAGTCAGTTGGCATTCATCAGTGTGACACTAGTGTTACACTCCTCTGTAAACATGCTGAATGCAGATCAATAGCAAGACTACAGGCATCCGACTGCAGTTCCTCACAAGAGCGCAACATGAATTATGAGTCATGTAAGAGAAATGGCTGCAGGTTTGCATTTTCTCCTCCGTATGTGTGGTTTTGCTTCATCACAAATGGTACTTTAGTAAACCTTGAACATGCATGGGTTTTGTAGAGCAGGAGGAGGATCTTAGCTGTCCATCTAAGTAAGGGTGGGTAGTAAACAACAAATAGTAATATGTGAAAGCACGTTTAATTGTTTAGATAATATGGAGGTGCTTTGTCTGGGATGAGCTTGCATGGACCTTAAGGAGAAAAACTGATTAAGTTACGCATACATACATAAATACAATTGTATGGATCATTTTTATAAGAAAGAACAGTGCTTCCTCTTCACTGTGGGAAATACAGCTGTACAATCACTTTCATTAGGGGTGCTAGGGGTGGCTTATAGGGCTCAACACCGGCAGATTCGCTAAAATACTCGGTCACCCCGTAAACAAGCTTAAGCAGGTAGTGGTGGAGTCTGGACATAAGGTTTCTAAAGAGGAGTGGATCATAGCTGTCAGCCACAGAAAGCAGTTCATCATGGACCTCTGGTGACCAGCAGACAGTTTCACCAAACCAGTGAATGTATAAAATGGTAGATGTAATACACGTTAACTGACTGAGCACTAAAATGTTAGATGGGGCTTGTAAGACTGCCAGAGAGACCTAAGACTGGTATTCTGCCCCTTTAAAACGGGAGACAGGGGTTCGAGTACGTGTCTAAACCGTGTTTTACCGTCCACTTTTAGTACCGCTTGAAGTTTTACACCTTAATAAACATAACCTACCGAGGTCTAATGCACAAAAATGTGCCGGAAATAAAATGTATATTATAACCTACATGGAGGACAGTCTAAAAAGGTGGAAATTCAGACTGTCCTACCTACTCATAATAAGACTTCCTTATACACAATCCCATTACTCCAAATGCCTACAGTAAAAATCTCTGTAAAAATGTCATATCATGCTGCTCAGTGATTTTGTGGAGTGAACTGATAACAGTTTTATTTGTTCATTTTATTGAATTGTAAAGTTACCCATAATTTTGCTATGTAATTTCTAAGTAAAAGCACAAGGAAGTCTTATTATGAGTAGGTAGGAAAGTGATTTTTTGAAATATAGTGGATTTAAATTTTTTTTTTTTTTTCATTTCCTGGTTTTGGGTTTAATATTTAATATGAAAAGAATGAATGATACATGAATTCTAACTGATACAAGGATATGTGAAATCTGAATGGCAAAAATTGTAACTAAAATGTGAATAATCATTATTTTAATATGTCTAACCTGGTTTATTCTAATTGTTGCAACTCTGCACTACGCAGCTGGTACACTGAAAACATATATAGCACAAAAAGTACGGAAATTTGTGTTTGGTAGATTATTTCTTTGTTGTTTATAAATGCAATTAAAAGCAGATTTGCAAAGCAAACCCTGAATGTGCTGTTAAAAATATGTTTGCCATGTAACTGCTGTAAATGGGCAAATAAATCTTAAGAGGTGAGCATGGCTCTGGACAGGCTCATGGCTGTTTAAAATGTCTGGCTCCACTCATGATACCTACATTGCTTTGTGATAAGTGATTGAGGAGAGGTGTAGAACTCCCACCAGTTTCTGACCCTCTGCCTTACTATCTCTTTGAGTGAAAGATTCTGCATATACTGAGGAATTTAACTAAAGTGTTGTTGCATGTCCCTGATTTCCAGTTTGCTTAGTCTGTCCCTTTGTCCTTGACAGTTCTCCTCTAGAGCCTTTTCAGTTTCTGCCTCTTTCTCTCTTGTAAGAGCTGCTAACCTCCAGATTCCTCTGTGAGTCTACTTATTGTCAAGGGGAGGTTTAGCCAGGAGCAAGCCACAGGAGCTTCTGCTGCTCTTCTCTTTGGTCTACTTATTGGTGCCACTGTTCTGTGCCCACATTTATAGCTTTTTGTATTTTACCTGTGCATGGTGTGGTTAACCTTTAATCTTTTTGCATAAATTCTAAATTACGTTCCTCAAGGATCAAGGTGCTACATAGAACAATAAACTACACAATACAACGTAAAGTGCACGAGTGCTGAAGCATGTGCAATGACGCAAGACGATTTACAATACATACACAAGACAAAATACAATAAATACACTAGACATTAACACTAGATATAGGGAGGGGGCAGTGCAGATAGCCCACTGGTAGTGGGAGCAGTAAGTTATGTCCATTTCTTCTTCAACATAAACATTCTGTTTTTTAGCAGCAGAATTGTTCACTTTTTGTAAGATGTAAACAATTAATGTGTTACAGCAGCAGTATTGTCTATTTTTGGTAGAAATTTGTACTCTTTCCTTTGTGTAGACAGATTGTTTTGTATCTCTAAGATGAGTCTAAGTGAGTGAGTGCCAGGTGAAAGGTGGTGGATATGGCGTCGTCCGTTGAGCGATTGGGACGATACGCAAACTGCATGGGATCTAGTGAAGGAGGCATCCTGGTCTTGATGTGCCTCATGACAAGCCTCTCGAAGCACTTCATGATGATGAGTGTCAGTGCAACGGAGTGGTAGTCATTGAGGCAGGACACCGAAGACTTTTTCGGCACGGGTGTGAGGGTGGTCAGATGGGTGAAGATGTCTGTCAGCTGGTCTGCACATTCCCTGAGCACCCTACCAGGAATGTTGTCTGGTCCAGCAGCTTTCCATGGGTTCACTCTACGTAGAGTTTTCCTCACGTCAGCTGCTGTAAGGCACAACACCTGGTCGTCAGGAGGAGGGGTGGTCGTCCTCGCTGCCACGCCGTTCTGTGTCTCTAACCGGGCGTAGAAGTCGTTCAGCGCATCTGGAAGGGAGGCATCACTGTCACAGACAGGTGGTGTTGTCCTGTAGTTGGTGATGGCCTGGATGCCCTGCCACATGCGCCTTCTTGAAGTGGCTGTGGATGCTCTGGCCATGTGTGCCCTTCGCCTCTCTGATGGCCCAAGTTCAGGTTGCTCAGAAATTAACTGTAACGAATTTGCATTGATAGTGAATTTGTAAAAGAAATGTGTATCTGATCATTATCTTCTTCTTACAGAGTTTTCTCATTACCAGAGACATTGTCATTGACACTGCTTTAAGACATTAGTCAGCGTTTCTATTGAGAGATTATTCAGGTCTGGCTATCATCCAAACAATATTTTACTTGGTTTCTTTTTTCCGCATACTTAAGTGATTGTGTCTCATGATCCATGATGACTAATTACTTTACCTGGTATGAATGTGCCAGATTGAGCCTATGCAGATGTATGTAGTTCAGCAGATGGTGGGATTGAGGAGGAGTAGCGTTCACTATGGATATAGCATTGTTGTGCATCACACTGCTGTGATGAGTATCAAATTTAAACATCCTGGATGCTTGGGCTTTTCCACCCCTACAGAGTAGTGCTGTATGTGGGGATAAAAAGATTTGCTGAGCTCTCAGTAAGTACTGTTCATGTTGTCTATTACAGCTAAGTATATACACAGACCATTAACTCAGGGCCATAATCAACAGAATAAGAGCAGAGCGTGAATATAAAGGGGCATGAATCAGTTAACAAAAGAGAAGAAATAAAGGAGTGCGGTATAGAAGAGAATGTGACCATGTCTTGAGGATGTATGCATAGTATTTCTTAGAGGATTGTGTAGTCAGGGAAATCCAGGTAACCCACTTGTAACAAGGCAAGGCACTCGGTGCCGGACCACTAAAATTCCCTCAGCTTACCCTAAAAATAACCAACTTTGCCTGTACAACTTTTTGTCTTTGCTCTTTTAATTTTCTATCTATCCCTCTATCTCGTACATTTGCCAAGTTTCTTGTAACCCTCGGTCTGGCACTGTCAGTTGTTAACAGTGCTGTCATTAGATGGATCATGAGTATTGTTTACATGCATGACATTTTCTACTAATAAACCAGCCCAGCCTGTTTTCCATTAGCGTATAATGGGATAAAAGAGAAGAGCATGTTATCAGACTGTAGCATCAGATAGCTGCCGCATCGTCTTGTCTTCACAGATGAGAATGCTGCAGAGGGAAATTGCCTTAGCATGACAAAGGTGCCTGTGCGGGGAAAAAATGAGTGTGTGTGTGTGTGTGTGTGTGTGTGTGTGTGTGTGCGCCTGCGTGTATAGATCATTGCTTTGGCAACAGAGCACAGAGAGTGGACAGATTTGCAATGGAAGTGGCAATAAGGGCATATAGGAGAAAACACAGCTTGTGTCTCCAGAAATAACAAAAAAAGCACAGACAAACATGTGTGGGGATGTATACTCACACCTAGATGTGTGCTTGTGTGTACTTTAAAAAACATGAAATGTTGACTTTTACCTAAAGAACAGAAAGAATAAATGTACTATATGGTTGTGAGATTCAGGTCAGGGTGAAGATTAGTTGTACAAGAAGCATCGTTTTTAAGATTATGTACAGAATAAATGAATGAATAAGTAAAGCTCAGTTTCTGTTCGATGTGGTAAACGTGTTGAGCAGAGCCACAGTGTGGCCTATACTGTACGGTGACCTGCTTTCCCAACTCATCTTTTGTGTTCCATATGATACACACTGCTTATAGATGCTGTTATCCGTATATACATACACATATATATATATATATATATATACATATATATATACATATATATATGTGTGTGTGTGTGTGTGTGTGTGTGTAGGAATAGCTACTATCTGCCTAACAACAAGCTGCTTGAAACAAGCACGAATGAAGCCCTTCCACACTGTTGGGTGAAAAAAAAGAATGGGTAAAAAAAGAAAGAAAGGCTTCCATATCCAGTGTATAAATACGCTGGTGAATCATTAGTACTTTGAGGCCTTTGTAATAATTTATTGCATCAATAACTTGGCTAAGTACCAGATGTTAAAGACCTCTGACTAGAGCCTCTGACTCCACGTTTTAACAAAATAATGCCGACTAACATTCATCTAAATCTACACAGAAATCAAAACAAAGATATCAGTGCTGTATGAAGGCCATTTCAGTATCCTCTCCTCTCCTTTCTTTTCCTCTCCTCTTCTCTATTTTCTGCTCCTTCCCTTCCCTCTCCCCTCCACTCCTTTACCTGCCTATATTCTCCTCTCCTCTCCTCTCCTCTCCTCTCCTCTCCTCTCCTCTCCTCTCCTCTCCTCTCCTCTTTCCTCTCCTCTCCTCTCC
>JAOVVF010000051.1:14151576-14167115 GCA_028565595.1 Duopalatinus emarginatus | reverse complement strand
ATATATATCTGTCTATCTATCTATCTATCTATCTATCTATCTCTCTCTTTCACACACACTCTCACACACACTCTCTCTCTGTATCTCTTCCTGTCTCTCTTTCTGTCTCCCATGTATACACACAAGCACATATGCACACACATAGAGAACCAATCTAGAATTTCCTTTAAAACTGCTTTCCTTCATGAATCACTCACTTGTGACTATAATAAATTAGCACATAGACTGATTTTTGCTTAGAAAGCCCAGCTCATTTGTGGTTGAATCTGCATGATGGACCTTCGTATGACAAAAGCGTGTATGCAGACTTTATTTCATATGTATACTGTTCTTGATGTAAAGAGTGTGAACCGCAGTAGAGTAGTCAGTTAAACACTTCATCCTCATCTTGTCACTTTCTTGGAAGCACCAGCAGCAGTGAGCTTGGCTGAATTTATAAGGATGTGATTAGTGTGCGGGGGTACAAGTGTGACTGTCTGTGGTTGGATGTGTGACTTTTGGCATTTAATGAGATTGCATAAATGGGTTGACACTGAAAGTTTGTCTTTTCTTTCATTTCCCCCTCAACGCTTAGAATAATGCTGAATAGATGGAGACCAAATATATGTGCAAATACGATGACTATTACAGGCATTGGTACAGCGTACTGTATTATTATAAATCACTTTTGTGGTTTTGCATAACAGTTTGACCAAACTAGGGGTGCTTGGATGTTGAGAGGGTATCAGATACCATGTTTATTTCATAGGCTTGTGTTAAAGTGCCCTTGAACAAGACATTACTCCCTGAGCAACGTAGATAGGGTTGCCCACTGCTCTGGAATGGATTAAATGTGGAGGTTGCATTTCTCTGTGTGTAAGCACAGTGGTCAATAAGTGGTTCACTTTTATTTATTTACTATATTAACAATTCCTTAATACAAACAATATTGTGATGACACAGTAGTAATCTGTCTCTGCAAAAATATCAAGCGATGCTACTACTGCCATCATTTACAGATCTTTCAACTGGAAGAAACCTTTAATGCCATTTAATGGCAGTGTCTGAGGTGAAAGTGGTCGATCTGAGCATGCAGAGCTGTAGCAGTGAGCAGATTTTCAGATCCATGTCAGTTTTTGGTTTCACACTACTTCGATAGGTACACATATAAACATCAATTACTTACCGGCTCAGTCATGTAAACTGTTTCTAACTGATTGAAATTTTAATAGACTTGCTTCACATAATGTGTTAATAATGCTTTGTTCACACACTAATTTAAATATTTTTATATATTAAGTTTAATATATAAAACTAACTAAGAACCCAAGTTTAACAGGCTGAGTAGGTTACTATGCTCTCTAGTTTTCTGTGCATATATGAAAGTAACTAACATAACAGGAATTATCAATTTAAGTACGCAGATATTTTTTTTTAAGTATCTACACTGTATAGCTACATAAAATTCAGTTTAATTCAATTTTATTTGTACAGCACTTTTGCCAATGGACATTGTCCCAAAGCAGCTTTACAGAAATAGCGGAAAGGGTTATACAGTTAAATACATTTTATTCCTTGGTGGTGACAGTGGCAAGGAAAAAACTCCCTGAGATGACAGGAGGTAGAAACCTTGAGAAGAACCAGACTCATTAGGGAGCCCATCCTCATCTGGGTGACAGATAGTGTGATTCTAAATAAAAAGTGCAAGTAACCAGAGAATTAATTACAAGTCTATACACCAAATGGCTCAAGCTTTGCATCATCCCAGAATTAAAAAAATATTGCATGATTTGTTATATATATGAAGCACCTAAATTAGATCTGCATTTCTTTACATATAATGTATGCTCTTGAAATGAATGAGCAATTGCCTAACCTGAAAAGCAAACTTTCTTCATGCTAATCTCAAACATCAAAACACATCTTTATTCTTAACTCTTAAAAGTCACAAATAATCAAACTGTAAACCGACCCGGAACAGTGTATATGTTGTGAATCTGGGCATGCAGAATGAAGCATTACGTGACTATTTAACTGCTAATTCACAAGGCGATGTGGGCTACAAAACACAACGAAAGCTAACCTAAGCACATGAAAAAGTTCTTCGACTACATGACTGACGCTGACCTGTCGCTCCCTCGCTAAATAAATCAGTCATTTTTAACACTTAGAAGCAATGACGTGAAGCAGAGAGCCAAAACCACCCTTCCCTGTGAAAAACCTCAGTAACACACGGGCTCGAGTGGCTTATTGCTTTTATAATACAGCTGTCAACATAAAATATTATATAAAAAATATTCGCTTATAAACATTTTTATGAACCAATTATCAGTTTATAAACATTTTTATTTATAGATAAACATTGAAAATTATTTACTCTTCGGCCACCAGGACAGACCATGGGGCGGGTGGTTAAGGTACCTGTATAATCCTGCACATTAGCCAATATAACTGCTAAAAGCAATAAAACGATTTGCCTATTCCTTTCTTCACTGCATAAAAAGCATAAAAAGATGAAAAATTTGGTCTCTGTTCAAATCAGCTGTTTTGAAGACCTCTCAAAATCAACACAGATGTTTTTTCTCAGCACATCTGATCTGAAATCAGCAAGCAGTCCACTTTATCTGTTTACCTTCTTCATTTAGTACTTTATCTAACTCTTCATTGTCACTGTTGTTAATTTCAGCATATCTCCTTTTTTTATTGTCTTCAGTTATGTCCATCTTTACACACCATTTATCCCCTGTTAAACTACCGAATATGTCAAAATTCACTTTTCCATATCTAATAAGCTGCTACCTAACTGACGGAATTTAAACCAGTGGCGCATTGATATGGAACTCTGATGTTGTGAGGTGGTCATACGTGTACATATATAGTGTATTTTACAACGGCCTCGCACACAGATCTGCCAATCAGATTTTAGAACCGGAACTATCCGTTTAATAAGTAAGCAATAATACACGAGAGGGAGTGCAATATCGTGAGATATTGGCACTGGTGTGCTGTGGTCGTAGATCAGTACACCAGTGTCAATATATCATAATATAGCACGACCCTCAAGCGTATTGTTGCGATTATACCACAGTTCCGTTATCAGCGTTTGTTGATAGATTTTAGGATAAAGAGGACGGAAAAATATGATCAGTTCATTTATGAACATTCTGCGAGGTAAAATAGTTCTCTCAGACGGCCTGCTGCTGAAACATCTAGCGTTATATACATTTGTGTTGGCGCCATTTAATCTAAAGTGGACATGTCCCCTTCGCATTTAATAGTAGGACCCCACCCCCACCACCATAAAATATTAGTTCACCCAGCGCTTTTTCTGTTGCTTTGCGAAAGAATCCATTCCACTTGATCGATAGAACACACATACAATTGAAAGTCCAGTCCGGGTTTGCCTCCTGGTTGCCTACAACAACTCACTGCATTTCAGTGAAGTGAATCTTCAGTACATAGACAGTAAAGGTGCTTTGCTTAATTTAACTTTATTAACTTTATGGCTGCGATGTTTATAAACGCTGGCGTCGTTGATAGGGTTACGTGTGTATGTGGCGAAGTGATATTTGGAGAGCTTCGGGCCCAGTGCCATTATCGTGCAATAACTGCACTCATGGAACGTCTCTCAGCCAATCAGATTGCAGGGGAGGGGCTAACTGTGATATAATCAGTGTTTATTTACATGCTACATCATGGCAAAAAAAGTGCAAGGGAACAGGACTGCAGGGCGCTGTCACAAGATTAAGTGTGCTGTTTAGTTCATCTCACATTGTAAAATCATCGAACCAGAGAGTCCAGCTGACGGGCCAGCCCACTAGGAAATATCCCGGTTCTCCTAATGGCCAGTCCTGGCCTGCCAGTAGGTGAATGACTCCTAGGTGTTAATGAGTGAGTGACTAGTATCCCATCCAGAGGGGCAGCAGTTGTGATGACAGCCAAGGTGACTTGTCAATGGGTAAATTAACAGATATCTACTGATATATTGTCACATTACTTAATGTAAATTGGTCAGCTAGCCATCCTGAGATTATCACAATGCATTAAACATTTTTTTTTATTCCTAGTACTTAACATAGTGATACTACCAGTAAGCACTAGATGGCAGCCTAACACATGTTTTTTTCCTTAAGCTACATACTGTACAATATTTGTGGACAGCTACATGAAGGAGTTTATTGTAAATATCTTCATGAATTAAAATGACTTTTGCTCGACACATCTGAACAATTCACTGTGATCATTAAACAGATAAATTGACGTCAGTCCATTTTACCTCACGGATACTCAAAGACAGAGGCACATACTTTACCATTAATTAAATGAAACAGAATAATTGTTAGTCTTACAATATTCTGATTCAGTCCTAATCTAGAATAAAGAGCAGTGGTACTGGGGCTGATAATGAACAATGAATAAAACATTTACAATTAAACTGTTGGGGAGATACATTGGATGACAGCATGTTACTGCAAGCAAGAGCAATGTGGGTGATTTTTATTCAGACTGGGGGTGAAAGGGGGTGGTACCCCATGGAACATGACTTGACCATGATCAGACTATAATATTATATGCAGAACAGCCACAGCTACTGCTCTGGATAGCCACAAACCTGGCCAGGATAATGATGGATAAATATTACAGTGAGAAACAATGACACCAGGTAATACCGACAACAAATAGAAAGTGATTAATTGTGTTAATATATTGCAATATAATATCATCATGTTGTTTGGTTCCATCACCTTGATCTGACAGTGTTGTGGAGCAGGACTGTAGATCTGCAAAGGAATAACTCAGAATTTCTAGACAGCATCTGCTTTAAGACATATACACAGTATCCCATTGGAAAGATGTAGGTGTAGGAATCATTGAAGAGTAGGAAGGAGATGACGAGGTGGTGGGTGGGAAACTTTACGTCAACTGGCGAAAGGAGAGATGGATATATATATAGGACGTTAACTAGGAGGAACCTGGTGTTTCAGGCATAATCCTTCCCCAAACATCATTATTTTAATCTGTTGTAAATAAGATTATCTTCCAACCAGATGTTCTATCCTGGAGGACACCACACTTCTCATTGGACATTTGTGTATAAATGACAAAGCAGTATTTGCCACTGCTAATGGTTGATCCAGTGACTGCTTTGAAGTTCTGATAGAGGAGAAGGCAGCTGTAGTATCAGTGCCTGCGTGACTCCTACTCGGTGGTAAAAATACCCAAACCTGCCCACTAGACTGAGCTCTCTCTCACACACTTGCTCTCATGCTCACACAGTTGCTGCTCAGTGCGGTGTGTCTCTGTTTGGCCAGCCTGTGCTGGACCGTCCTCCTACACACTACACTGAACAGGGTAAAAAACACAGAAGGAATGGATCTGTCAAGGTCAAAACAAACACCTAATACACAGGGATTTGAATTGCCTATTGACTGTGATATGAGATATTCTCCAACCTGATATGCAGTGATTCTAATGAGACATGCAGTGATTCTAATGAGTTCCTGCGAAGGCTGAGGAAAGCTCATCTTCCTCCTCCCGTCCTCATCACATTCTACAGAGGAACCATTGAGAGCATCCTGAGCACCTGCGTCACTGCCTGGTTTCGGTACTGCACCATATCGGATCGCAAGTCCCTGCAGCAGATACTGAGGACAGCTGAGAAAATCATTGGTGTCTCTCTTCCCACCATCACAGACATTTACACTGCACGCTGCATCCGCAAAGCAACCAGCATTGTGAATGACCACACACACCCTCACACACACTCTTCACCCTCCTACCATCTGGAAAAAAGGTACTGAAGCATCCGGGCCCTCACATCCAGACTCTGTAACAGCTTTGTCACACTCCTGAACAAACAGAGTCTGGTCTCAACACAAATGGACATCAGTGACTGGACTGAACACACACACACACACACACACACACACACACATATCATCTCCTTTTAGAAAAACTGTCTACACATGTACTGCTAATATTATACCAACTGTACTAATAACATTAGTACTGCTGCTAAATTCAGCATTTAAGTGTTTACAGTGTCTAATGTTTACATTTACACCAAAATGCACACAACTGCACCTTACTGCTCCCACTACTTAGGAGGCTAACTGCACTGTATCCCCTTCCCCTGTATTTATTTTTTTTTATTGCCTTGCAATGGCCTTGTGTATTTGTAGTATATTGTCTTGCATACTTACTGTAAATTGTCTTGCGTCATTGAACACATGCACTTGTTGTACTGTATGGTGTAGTGTATTGTTATATGTAGCACCTTGGTCCTGGAGGAACGTTATTTTGTTTCACTGTGTACTGTACACCACCGTATATGGTTAACATAAAAATAAAAAACACTTGAACTTGAACATAATAAACTAATCACACATTTTTTTTCTTTTTTTCTTTTTTTTTTTTAATCTGATAACTGATCCATGTATACAGCCTTGCAGCACAGTGGTGCAGTACCCAGGTCTATCCTGAGGGTTCCTGAGAGCTGTGGATTCCTGTCTGTGCTGAGTCTCTGTGTATGTTCTGCCTATGTCTGTGTGGGTTTCCTCCAGGTTCCCTAGGTTTCCTATCAGGTCCAAAACACATGCAATAGGTTGCATACTGGCCACCAGTTATGTATCCCTTACACCTAACACACCCAGACTAGTCTCTGAATCCACCATGACACTTACAGATACTGATGATCCATGAATCTGTGAATGTGTGTCAAAATGAACGCTTTTCAAAACAAATATGAGGTGACCTATAAAAACCTTGACATAATGACATTTTTAAAATTTTACTGAGCTGAAGTATATCTCTCTTTGCATATAGAAAAATAAATAGAATAGAATAGAATAGAATAGAATAGAATAGAATATTCCAGTAGAAAATTAGTTCTCACTTTGTTTATCAGCCTCATTCTCATCAGCATCTGTATCATCACCTGAGCTATGTGTCTCTTGTGCCATTTAGACACGACCGTCTCTTTACTCCACTGATGTCTGTTCCCACTGGATTCATCAGTGCACAAATAACTGCTGATTAATTCAGTCTGTTCTATTCTGTTGAATACACTCCTGGAAATTAATGTCTTTTTATTAGGTCATTTCATATTTTAGATCTGTGTAGAGTGTGTAGGCACTTTTCACATCATGGATAATTTGACAGTCAGCATCTGATTACTAACTGAAATGATTAGACTTATGTCCATTTTACTATGACATGCACTGTAACAGACTAAAAAATTAATCAAATTGTTAGAAAAACACACATATCTAGACATCTTTATGCAGGCTAATTGCATTTATTGATTTGTTTGTTGAAGTGTCTCTTTACTTGATCTTTGCAGGAAGAAGGCCAACGCTCAGATATAAAGTAACCTAAATTGAAAAAGTCGTTGCAGTTTGGTAAAATGCGTTTTCGTAGTCTGGGGATTGTCAAAGTATATTATTGGCAAAAAAACTCAAATTTTCTGTATCCTTTTTTGATATTCTTGTAGGAAAACTTCGGACCACACCTCACACAGACCATTATTTCTGAGGTTTAAGCTTACATTAATATTACAGTCCCCAGCATCCCGTTTCTAAGGTTACGTACAATTACTTAATGACAAAGTGCAAAAACTGATGCTATTTTTGTCCTTTTCGTGCAGACTTTATAGATGCCTTTTCTCTCTGGTGAGGAGGTTTTTTTTCTGTGTCACAGATCTAATGTAAAACAACTTGTAGAACACTCTGTCTTTGTGTTTAGTGTTGTTTTGTTAATCAATGTGTCAGTTCTGCTTCAGTTAAAGTACACTCAGTTCATAAACAAGTTTATTGGCCAAATGAAACTCCCAGTGTGTGTGTGTGTGTGTGTGTGTGTGTGTGTGTGTGCGTGTGTGTGTGTGTGGGAGAAAGGTAGCCTGTGAATCTGTAGACCTGTAGCTTGGACACTTTATCACTGCCTGTGAAGTCACACCTTGTCAGCAGGACTGTTAATGGACATCTCAGCATCTTCTATCACCTGTGTGTGTGTGTGTGTGTGTGTGTGTGTATACAGGTTTAAAAGTTTTCCTTTTGGTTTAGGGTTAGCAGTTATGAATTACATTTATCATTATGTATGGTTATTGAAACTCCTGACATAGATAGTAAAATTAACGAATGTGAATGTGATTCAAATATCTGGTGGGGACCGTAATCCAAAAAAAAAAACATTTGGTCCTTATAAGGAAAGTGTTTTGTTGTTCGTGGTGCTGATGGTAACAACAGAAATGAACAAATAAATAAATAAATATATAAGCAAGCTAGCAAGCAAGTAAATCAATGAATGATTAAGGCAAAAAAAATTTTCATTACTGAGGGTGGGGTTAGGTTTGGGTATAGCATTAATTAGCTACATTAATAATTATGTCAGTGGAAGGTCATTACAAGAATAGCATAAAAAAACTCTCTCTCTCTCTCTCTCTGTGTGTGTGTGTGAGAGAGAGAGAGAGAGTTTTTTTATGCTATTTTATGCTATTCTTGAGAGATTAGGGTGCATTATATACCCTCGGTCTGTAGATTTTCCAAATCAATAACGCACACTGGGAAGAGAATCCATCATTGCAGCAGAGGTGATGAATGAGCTAGCAGAGTAAGGCTTCATCACAGAGATTATGTACTGTACTGGAGGTTAGTGAGACCAGATGCATATGTTTGTGCAGTTTTTACTGGGAAAGAGACAAGCAGATGTGGAGGAAACCCGCAGTGATATGACTCTTACGGTCGTTTGCGCACTTGTGCAGTGATTTTTATTGATGCACTTACAGCACTTTTTATATTAAAATTCGTAAAAAAATAAAAACAAAGTAATTTCTTGTTTGAAAGTTGAATTTCTTTAGCACTGATTGCGTATACTCTGATGTTCAGCAGTACTGCATTATTTATTAGGTGAGATAACCTGATTTAATCATGCAGATTTCCTCTTTACAACATTCGGAGAATTAGACCATTTCTCTTTAGAAAGCGCACCCAACTTATTCAGTCTCAGTCATCTCAAGACTAGACTACTGCAAGTCCCTCCTGTCTGGCCTTTATATGCATACTCTCAGACTCCTGCAACTGATCCAGAATACAGCAGCTTAACTTGTATTCAACCTTCCTAAATTCAGCCATGTTACAGATATAAAACCCTGATGTTGGCCTACATAGCCAAAAATTGTACAGGTCCTTTCTACCTGATAACAATGGTCATAACCTGATGTGTACCCAGAGACCTTTGTGCTCTACTTGACCCACTATCCTCCAGGATGTATGGGAGGCAAGCATCCAGACTTTGCACCACGATAGTGAAATGAACTCCTCGTGAATGTCTGTATAGCAGAAACACTTTCTGTCTTCAAAGGCTGACTGAAGATGCTCCTCTTTAAAGAGCACCCAATTGAGCCATAACTTATTTCAGCACCAACATTGCATCTATTAAACCTTTCACAGCACTTATTGTATTTACTGTGTCTTGGTCGACTTCAGAGGTTTGGTGATGTTAAGGATTACTTTCCGTTTATAGGCAGACATTTACTCTGTTACATTTACTTGAGTAACTTTTTGGATAAAGTGGACTTATAAGAGTAGTTTTAATGGAGAATAATTTAGACTTTTACTTGAGTATATTTGTGAAGAAGAAGCGGTACTTTTACATTAAGCTATATTCTGCCCTGCTTCATCTCCTTGTTTTGTTTTGTCGAGACTTCCAAAAGATGCTCTCCAATCAAATGGAGCCACTAGCGACATTTAACTCTGTTTCAGACCAATCAAAAAGAGTCAAGCCATCACATGACTGCACACAACCCCCGGAGCACAGAAGCACAGTACAAAGGCAGAGTCGACTGTGTGCATCTCACAACAAAAAAAAATTATTTATGTTACCTTGTAAAGATTAAATTGATTGTTTTAGTTGTTTAAGAGATATTCTCCGGCTCTAAATTTGTTCATTGCTGTTTTATATTTTTGTGCATTCAGGTGTATTTGATGTCCTGATTATTAAACAAAGAGATTACTCAGCAGTTATTCAGTACTTGAGTAGTTTTTTTCACTTAGTACTTTTTACTCTTACTCAAGTAATTAATTGGGTAACAATTTTTTACTTTTACATGAGTCATATTATTCTAAAGTAAAAATACTTTTACAGTATTGAGGACAGTTTCTGGCTCCTCTACCCACCCCTGTGGTTGTAGGGCTTGTTCCGCTTGTACTTTTTGTATTGGGGATCCCCCACCCCACCCCCCTTATGTCTGTCTGTCTGTCTGTGTATCCTTCCACCACATTAATCAGATTATACAAATCTATATTTCTGTTGTCACACAGACATTTGATTAACCAGATCTTAGTGCAGAGTTTAAGAGTTTATGAAATTTTTTTTTTTTTTTGTGAGGGTTTATTAGGAGGCCCAGATTGTACAGGCACTTGCTCATTTCATTTCCAACACATTGCAGGCAATCATTACACTTGCTGTGATTTGGTTTTGTTTTGTTTTCTCCAGTCTACTGTTCCAAGTGAGGCACATATAGATTCAGTTAGCAGTGCTCTTACCCACACACACAATCTGCTACCGGTAGCATATGCATCACACAGTCCTAACCCACAACACAGCACATATTATCACTGGGTAAAAATAAAAGCACTGGCCAATATTAGTCAGACATCAGTGTCCAAAATAATAGGTTAAGAATACAACCGGTATATATATATATATATATATTTGTCTATCTATGTTTGCTTGTTTCCAATATCTGGCACTTTAAAATAGGACATTTTGATATTTGGAAGGTTTATTGTCCACAGTTGTCCTCAGCCTAGTGCTTTTTAAATGAGAACACTCAGTATTATTTGATTTTCTCCTCACATACTGCCAGCTGTCAATAAAATATCTCTTCCAGTCTTTTACAGCAGAAAACAAAAGAACAGCACAGTAATCAGCAACAGAGGAAAAACATTTGATATAACTAACAACCAGGACTCAACTAGAATGATGTGGCGTCTGTACTTGCCTTTCAGTCATTCCTTCATTCAAGGTCTCGAGACTGTCCTGGGACACTGAGTGTGAACACCCTGGATGGCACCGTGCACACACACACACACACAATCACACACACATTCACATGTAGGGGCTATTTAGAGTAGTCAGTCCACCTATTGCAATGCTTTTATGTAAGGTGGGAGAAAACTGAAAAACTGAAAAGCTATAAAGGCCGATAGCAGCTGTGAGGGCCCCGGACCTGTGAGGTTGTAACACTACCTGCTGTGCACAAAGTCATTCTGCCTTTGACACTAGCGTTCAGGTGTTTTAGTCTAGGAGGTGTGTATGTGTGTATATGTTGGTGTGGAGATCTTTCTACATTAGATGCTAAGCTAGAAGAGAGACAGGAGTGCTCTCAATGACTTCATTAACATCCCTACTGCCCAGTTATCTTCCCTTTTATCATACTAGGATTTCAAGCTTTGATAAGATGTCTATGCTTTTTTTAATCAGTGTATTTTCAGAAGTCACAGTGGTGGTGGAGATTGATGAAGATTTCTGAATCATCCTCTTCCTGTGGTAACTTAAACCGCACTTGTGGTGTTTATTAAATAAAAGACAGCCGCACACCTGGCTTTTACAGAAATAGAAACTCGGGGCAGGCGTCAAGACATGCACAGGTTGATATCAAGATTTCAAATGCCCGGAAATTACTTTAATGTCCTCCACCAACACACATCCCTCCTCATCAGAGCAGCAGTCTCTCCCTTTTTCCCTCTGTGTACATGCTGCTAACCCATGCCTGAGCAAATATATCAATGTGTGTGTGGGTGTTCTTTTGGATTACCCCTGAAGGAAAGAGAGGAGAGGAAGAAAAATGGAGAGAGTGAAGAAGCCTGGCCAAGAATTTTTGTGCATATACAGTATGATACACACGCAAATGACTGAAAATAGTTCAATAAGCACAGCGCGGCTGACTCATTTTGTGTGCAGTGAATTCTCCTCACACCTCTATACTTTATCAGGTTGGTAGCCATGTTTTGACATGAGTGCTTTCCTCATGGCAATTCTGCTCTGCCCAGGGCTCTGGTCAATAAGCAGGGGTCAGTGATATCACTGGTGCAATTCATCTTTAGCTGAATGCCACACACACTCAGTGTCAGTACACCAGAACCTTGATATATTACAAGACTGACTCTTCAATTCATGACATTTCCCAGGTGCAACTTAACAACATTTTTACTCCAAAACCGAGCCTACTGACTCTATATTTTCATATTATATTAGTCATAACCTTATTCAGTAGTCAGGAAAGTGCTGCAGCTGTTGGGCTTTACATCTTCCCTTATTTACCTTATTTACTTACCTCATCTTACATTTTGGATGGTGCATGTCACCGCTTCACAGCTCCAGGGTCCCTGGTTCATTCTGGAGCTCAGGTACTGTCTGTGCATGTTCTCCTCATACCTGTGGATTTCCTCCAGGTTCTCCAGTTAGGATAAATTGCATATTGCATATTCTAGAGTGTGCATGGCACAAACCATAACATCTTGAGTCTGTCTCAAAAGTTGCAGGTTGTTCAAACTAATGGGCTGATGGGTGATAAACCCGGTTACATGCCGGCTAATATCTCCCACTGTGTACCAAAAACTGTTAAACCGTTACTTACAACTTACAAATCCAATATTAGAGTCCAAATAAAGTACTCTTATATACCTTTATAGAAATTTAAATTTAATAAGAATTATTTATATATCTAAACTATTCACACCACTTACTGCTCCCCGTCCGCGTACCATGTCCAGACATTTTCGTGCCGGACTGAGTAGTGGAATTACCTTTGTGGCTGAGTCAGCACAGAAAGTGTCTATGACATTCGGTCTGAGAATAAACGGTCAGAATATGTTATCTCAGTTGGCAGCATTTTGAAGCACCTAAAAACTGAGACAGCTTTTTTTTTCTCCAGAGTATGCATATAATGGCGTAAAATGCTGTCTATATATAGAGCTTCCTAGGGTTTCCATGGGTTTCCTTTAATTTTTCACCCATCTGTATATTTGTATAGCATTTTTTGAACCCTCAGGCAATTAGTACTTAACAAAAAGTGTAACATGTTGTAACTTATTAATACTAATATTAATACATAATGTTTATTAGTTCTTAAGATTTTAATTCTATTGTATGTGAAACAATGTTTAATAAACCATTGGATAAGTGGTGAGTGGTCAAGAAGATGCTTATTTTTAACTAGTCATGTCTATATTTGATGAAGACTGAACAACCTACTGTGTAACCTCAGCACTCTTGCAACATCCACATAGACTGAAGGACCTTCAGATTGTCCCATCTCTAGAGAAATCAATGTGTAACACTGGGTAGTGAGTTGCATGGACAGCAGCCTAGCCAATGGTGCTAATATAGTGAGACTGGTATATAGTGACTGGCGCAGTCAAGCCAGATAGCAACTTAACAAACACAATTATATCTTTTTCTGTCTCTCTGTTCCAGGCTGAGGAAGAGGAATGAATGATGGAATCTCTGTTCGGAGGGGAGCTGGGATTGCTGGGAGGAAATGAGGGACTGAAGGAGGATGGCTGCTGGGCAGGATCGCCCTTACCTGAGGATATGTACTCAGCCTCCCATTTCGCCCTCATCAGCGCCTACCAGGACATCAAGACTCGACTGGCCGGCCTGGAGAGAGAGAACACCGACATCAAACGGAAACTGAAGCTTTATGAGATTAAGGTAATATAGCCTCAGAGGAAAAGCTGCCACAAGATATGCTGCATCAAATTGAAAGATTTCCGGCTGTCCACTTCATGTGCAGACTCACCCAGTGGAGCAGCTGTGATCAGTGTGCACTTTGATTGGATAAATAAATGAATAGGCTTATTGTTACGGAGAGGTTGATCTCTGTGGGAGACAATAATAATTACACTTGGGACCAAACTGAGTTTCAGTAGAACGCTGCTTAGACCCAGACGTGCTATATAAAAGAGTTTTATTTATAACCAAGCTGGGCTGCAAGCTTGGCAGTGTATAAACAACTCACCTTCTGTAATAGGTGAGGATGGACACACGCAGTAATAATAATGATGTGATATAAATATATTACAGCCAAGATGTTTATAGAATACAAAGAATGATTGCAGTATATTCTTGTTTTGTATGGGGCATACCATTCATACACACATACATACATACACACACACATAAATTCACATATACATACACACATACATACACACATACAAACAGACCCATCGCACGTATCTATGAGAAAACCTTTTAATGTTAATTATTTATAATTATCAATGCAGCTAATTGATGCCTTGACTACCTTTAAATCAAACCACAATCAGTAATCCTATAATTTATTTATTTTTAAATAAGGGCTGTTTTGGGGAAAATTGCAGTTTTCCTTGTGGGAACCATTCCCCACCAAGTCTGAGATATTCCTTGTGGGGATGTTTGGGGATGTTCTTACAGACTATAAAAAATTGGCTGTTTAAATATATTACCAAAAAGAGGATGATGTAATACAGCAGGAACACAGGTCATATTAATCATGTTGATATTAAAAACATTAATTTCAGTGTTTTACTGTGACTGTTTATTGATTAGCTTATAGTTACATGAACTCAACACGATATCTGAGCATCATTTCAGATCATCCTCATCCTTGTGCACCCAAAAGAATGTAGTCTCCTCCTTGATGTCTGTAATAGCATCATTAATCTTCCCGGTGCTGTTGTAGCACAAGGCTGAGTGATATTGCTGCACTCAGCATTGCTGGATGACCATGATCCACTCTAACCCCCTCCCTGGAGCATTTAGTCTGCTCTTCCTGTCAGATCCTACACTCTGGCCAGACAATACAAGGTGCTAACGACTTCCCAGATGTGCCCTCAAGACCATATGGACAAGAGCAGGTTATATGTTATAGAATATGTGGTAAAGAAACACTGTTGTTTTTACTGTGCAGGTCAAAATGAGAAAGAGTGCTCCATTTATAGCTCTTGAGTCACTCCTTTCTCAGCAAGTGTACGTAGGTGTGACAGCAAGACTAGGTGCTGAACAGCAGCTGTTTTTCAGGGACATGGAGCTTAGCACAGACCAGACAGTGCTTGCTTCAGGGAGAAACACTCAGAATCCTATTCATACAGCTCTTTTTTTTCAAGATCCTAATGCATTTTGTGTAATGGTGAAAAGTACAAGGTGCACCACCAAGATGATACATGAGTGTGTCGTGTTCGAGTAGAGTGTGATGTAAAAATTTCATCTTCTTGCCACAGCTCCTCTTACAGCACCAAAGTTAATGCCACTGCTCAAAAAGAATCATTTTTTTCTTATTTGTTGTTAAGTGTAGCACAGTTGAGAGGCTTTTTGTCTTTCTGATTGCTTTACACCCTGTGGTTGAAATCCACCTTCCCAGGAATGAGGAGTTTCTGAAATGCACGAATATATTGTAGCACACATGACATTTAGATATTTGCAGCATTTAGCGATTTAGCATTTATAAATATATCGAATCATCATCATCTATCTATCTATCTATCATCTATCTAACTATCTGTCTATCTATCTATCTA
>JAOVVF010000051.1:14124825-14143805 GCA_028565595.1 Duopalatinus emarginatus | reverse complement strand
TACAAAACACAAATGAAATAAAACTTCCCGTTTAACAGATCTTTCACCATCACTCAAACTTAGGCTGCGTCCGAAATCTTCCGCATGGCAGGTGTACTGGAATTGCGGACTGCTTTAACGGTAAAACAATGCACACTGCTTCACATTCAATGTACTGCTTAAATACACGATTTCGGACGCAGCCTTACTCTTACTGAAGCAGCGCGCGACAAGCCTCAACATGAATTACGGGTAAATCGCAGGGCCAAATTAGAATTTGCGTTAACGGCACTATTTTTTTTTATATATATATATAAAAAAAAAAATATATATATATATATATATATATACTAATTTTGCTAAACTGCAAAAGTGCTTTAACTCAATTTTATAACATATTCATAAAACATGTCTTTGTTAAATTTAAATTTAAATTCTTTGTAGCCTACTTATATTAACTACTATTATTAGCAAATTATTATTAACACCTCAACATTTACCAGGTGGCAGGTTTAAGAAAGCAATGTAGTGTTTTGATCTTGCCCCTCAGTGTAATGCTGGTGTGCCTGGACTCTTTCCTTAGGCAGAATTACAGGTACTTTAATAAACAGGCAAAGAGCAAAATGAAAGGCAAAAACAGTAAGTACAGTCAGGCTTGAGTCAAGTGATCAGCAATTATCATTAACTAGATAAACAGTGGAATCAGAAAACCAGAAACAGACCAAAGCATAAAAGGACAGGACAGGTCAGGACAGGACAACAATGGCTTAGAACAGGCAGTGTGGCATCCTAATTCTTTACAATGAGACATATAAATACAGATATAAAAACAGTGCTAAACTTAAGACAGGTGATAACAATGAACTTAATCAAAACAATACAGGTAGGGTAAACAGAACTAGAATTTAAAGGCCTGAGAAAGGGGTGGATTGAGAAGTATAATGGCAAGGATGATACTTGGCAAGCATAAAGCATTACATTTTATGTTGTCACACATTTAGTGAGTGGTTAAATTCAGCAGTGTAAATCACAGATATATGGCTATAAGATGTTGCACATTAATTATATTATATTATTTTAAATTTCAGTATGTTTTCAAAGCACTGTCAAGTGGCACATAACTATAGTATATAACCTATACCACAGTTTATATCTTAAAGAGTCACCTACCAATCTAAAAAAATACACTGTACAATATCACTTTCATCAAGATGGTGTGTCTACAGGAACCCACATGACAGCCTTGATAGTGCTTACATTCATAATGCAAGGGACTGTACAGAGTGACATCATTTCAGCACCAGCCATACTTTAGACGTTTTGAGTAATTAGATATCTACCTATCATCTGACCAGAGCTTGCTTATCATAAGTGAAAGTGAAAGTAAAGTAATATACCACTGTGCTTGCTTACACAGAGGAATTTGACCTTGACAAATTACCCATCCGTGTAGTGAAACACACACTAGTGAATGCAGACACTACTAGAGAGCAGTGAACACACTTCAGGCAAAGCCAAGCAGATAGAACCAGCAACCTTATATATAAGGCGGGTCACAAGGCCAGTTAGAATGGTTAAATAAAAATGTCATCCAAAATTACAGCAGCTTTACAGCAGATGAAGTCACTACAGTATAAAACTCGCAACCTTTTCATATAAAGAGTGTTGAAAATTCTGTGTTGTGCATTTCAGTATCTTATAAATTATCTCATAATACAAAAATGTTCATCTCAGGTGTTTGGCATCCCGGGCGGTTTGTTGTTTTGTTCATCTAAATCAGCGTGATCATATTATCCCACCAGAGAGTATTGTGTTCTCAGCAACAATAACACATTTACACCCTATTATGGAAAGCATTTGATTATGAAACTTTTACAGTATGACGTAAAAGATGCACTCTCATCTCAAACTGGGTTTTGTATGCAGTTTCCTATGATCAATGACTTTGGCGAGGACAGGAACTCCTACTGCTCCTTCGAGCCCAAAGATACAGCCCTGCTCCAGTCTGAGAACGGCAATCTGCAGCAGAGAATCAACATCCTTACCCATGAGGTGAGATAAGATGTTTATGATGCAACACAACACAGTTTCTTTTGTTGTTTATCCACCTTCTGGCAGTAACTGTGCACCCAGCTTTGTGATTTAATGAGACGCTTTCATCCTGTTTTAGTCCAGCAGAAGCTTTTTTTTCTAGCAGTGATATGAAGAGAAGTCATTCTCCTGCCTTTCATTACTTGTTACTTGCCAATTAATGATAGTTGCTATTGGTTTCCATGAGCAGCCAGTAGCCTCTGGCATTTCTTTGGCATTTCTCTGGCTTACATGATTGTATGGCTGCATCTCACATTTTCCTGCCTTTCTTCTTATGCAACAATGACCTTCATCATCTCTTACAGTCTCAACCACTGCTTTTTTTCTTTTCTTGCATGTTTATTTCTCTTGCTCATAATCAGATGTTTTCAGCAGGCTAGACCTGGGTGCTGATCTAAATCCCTTTAAATATAAATTACCTATATCTGGTTTAATGGAGCCTGATACAAACCACTATTATCTGTAAGAGCAGGAGATTAGTGATGAAAGGTTTAGAAAAATCAATGAAGCTGACAACAAGAAGCCAGCTAACATTTGTGTGTGTGTGTGTGTGTGTGTGTGTGTGTGTGAGACAGAGAGAGAGAGAGATTCTGTCTAGGTTTGTAGGGGTTTTCTTCCAGACCAAAGACTAAATTGTCCTATGGTGTGAATGTCTTTGTCTGTGTGTCTGCTCTGCGATGGACTGGTGACCTGACCAGGGTGAACCGTCCTTCGCTCTAGCATAGACTCCAGCACAACCATGCCCCTCCAGGCTTAGATAATGAATAAATTAATGAAAGTAAAACAGTGGGGCCTAGACTTAGAATTCAATAGACAAGTTCTCACTTATTTATTGTGTGTTGTCTAGCTTCAAAAGAGTAAGGAGCGGGAAGAGCAGCTGGAAGATGTCATTCAGGCCTATGAGAAGATCCACATGGAGAAGACTAATTTGCAAAGAGACCTGGACAAGATGGTGAGACTGAGCACTGGTGCTCACTAAAACATTCATACAAAACTCTGATAGTCAGGCTTCTAACTTTGGCTCCAGACCCCACTGGCACAAAATTATAAGCAGGTCTGACATCTGCTCAAATCCTTTATCTAACCAGGTGTCTGTTTGATTAATCTGCACCATGCACATCTCCTAATTAGGAGCAGACCCAAGAGGAGCCAAGCGATTTTGTTCACAAGCTTCCAGTGTATGTATTCCTACTCGTAAAATCTGAAGATCCTTAACTGTATATGATAATACTGTCAATATTATTCATCCATCCCAAATGGCTTCATGTTTGGCTTTGGCCAAAGACCGGCTTTGTAAATTACTTGATGCAAGTGTCAGAGCATCTGTGCCTCTCGCCACACTCACACACTCAGTTAGCCTTCAGCTGTTGCCTTCTCACAAGCTCATCTTTTGTTATTAGTGTAAAGCATGTATAATGAATCTGAAGAACAATGGCCATAGTACATCCCTGTTAACAGTCTTCCTTTCTTTGTCTTTTATCTTTACATGTCTTTATTTATATGTTCCTGTATGTTATATACATTTTCTTTGTTAAAGACATCTCTGGTGGAGAAGCATGTGGAGCGTATCCATAATCTGGAGGCTGCACTGAGGCAGAGAGACAGCTCTCTACACAAATTCAGCACACAACTGCACAACAAAGACATGCAGTACCTGCAGTTACATGCCAGTCCTGACACACACAGTGAGTCCTTCTTAGCTCTTTGTGTGTGTGTGTGTGTTCGCGCGTGTCCTTTTTATGCACATATTTATTTTGTTGACGTGCATCTCATATAAAAACAGCATCATTACCAGCCATCTTGTTGCAGTGTTCCATCTGCTCTGAGACATTTCCATTAACATTTCCATTTACAGCATTCAAGACTTACATCTGCGTCATACAGAAGAGAATTGTTTCTGCTAAAAGACATATCTGTACACTGTTTTTGAGACCCCTAGTTAGTAATTAATTTTAGCCAATGTTTGTGAAGTAGTATGGGCAGTGGTAGCTCAGTGATTAAGACATTGGAAGACTAATTGGAAAGTGAGTTTGAATCACAGCACTACTAATGTGCCATTGGTGGGTCCTTAACGCTCAACTGCTCAGTAGTATAAATAAGATAAATGTAAGTTGCCCAGAATAATTGTGTCCACCAAATACTGTGAAGATAGTATGGAAATATTGAGACATTGTTTTAGGTGTTGCTTTATTAAATATTAAACTCAGTCTCCTTTGGAATTATTATATAATTTGTATTAAATAATACAAAAAAAAGTCAGATATGATACAAATAGATTCAAGACCATTATTTTACATTACATTAATTGTATTATTATTATTTATTTATTTATTTATTATTTTATTATTATTTATTATTTTATTTTATTTTGTTTCATTTTTATTTTATTTGCCAAAAAGGTTCACAGTACAGCTTAGATTATATTAGACCCCTTGTTCTGGGTCACATAGTTTAATTTAGATGTTAGTTTATTTATACTCAGACAATAGAGACAACTATATTTGTTAGAGAGCATCCCAAGCAGCTACAAACGAAAGTAATAACCCTGCAAGTGGGATTGAAAAGCTTAAGAAAGGGGTGGATTGAGAAGTATGAGGAGCGGTCATTTTGTGTGGCCCTTGTGCATTCTGGGAAGCTCAGCTCAGTTTAAGAGCTTTAATTCAGTGCTGACATTTTTACCTTTCTGTCAATAGGCAGATAGGTTTCATTAAATAAATCAATAAATAAATAGGTGGATAAATAATTGAATGCATAAATGAACGAGTGAATGAAATTAAAATTCAATATATAACCTTTCTGGTTTAATCCACGCCATGTTACAATACAGATAGATATTTGAGTAGAGCTAATCAGATGCAGATACATGCAGTGACATTACATGCCTATTCAGAAAGAATAAATGTAGTTCCATCCAAACTCATCTTTAAATTGTAATAAGTTGTTTTCAGGATGTTGCAATGTCTCCATGTTCTTTGATTGCTTTTGGAGCGGATCTTCCCACTCGTAGTGCTCACGTTTTATTCTAACATCCAGCCACAAGAGACGGGGAAAACTTTACAGATCAGCACAACCGCAGTAGTCATAAACCTGGCCCTGGTCCTCTCTCTTGGCCTGTAGTTGGGACAATTCTCTCAAAAAAAAAGCTGACTCATGCAGTACAGCTGAAAAATGCAAGATGTATTTCAGCACCCACTTCAAATGATTTGTACAACACCAAGAAAAACTGTTGTTCTGCAAGAGATAAGGAATTAGTTCTTGGCTGCATCATATGAACTAATGGCCAGAGTGTAGAGAAAAACTGTGGTCATGTAGGCGTGTACGTGGGTGTGTGGTAGTTCATGCTCGCTTATTGCTGAACCATCACAATAGGTGCTTGCTCAAGGACTGTTTCTTTCTAAGCAGCTGAATCACAGCGCCCACGCTGGGGGAGAAGTGCAGGATGCGCCTGAGTCTCCCATCCTCCATCATCATCATCATCATCACCACGCCATCATGCTTGGCACGATGTAACGAGGAGGCCCTGCTGGCCCGCTGCCCTCTGTGTGGCACATGCATTCAGCACTGCGGCAATTACTGTTTGTTCATCAAAGATGTTAAACATGATTGAATTTATTAGTCACTGCAGGTTTTAGATTATCGTATGCTTGTTAAAGATATCAGTATGGCCAGTGGTTTTCCAGTTGTTTGCTGGCTTGCTGAACCATGTTATTTAGGCTACGAGCTGACAAAGGATCAAAGCCTGTTTGGACATCAAACAAGAGATTATAGGCTGTCACACAGCGGCTGCTTTGAGGATCTACTCTGTATTCTGTATTTGTCATATCTAGCATGTGAATTTGTGTTCAGGATACTGGCCATAAAATAAATATGAAGTGAAATCAAAATATCCAGTGCCTGTTGATGAGAAATCAAGGTTATCTTGGGCATATGTACAGTAATAAAATAATAATAAAATCCATAAATAGCTCACTATATATATATAATTTTTTTTTTTTCACACCAGGGTTAGACTGCCCAGCTCTGACCCTCCAGAGCTCCCGCAGTCTGGATACTCTTTCTGACCTAAAACTGCAGCGTCTGGAGGCGGAGCTAGAAGGGGCGCGACATGAGGCCCAAGGGGCGTGTCAGAGGGAGGAGGAGCTAAAGGCTGAATGTGAGAGACTGCAAAAAGAACTTAGAGAGCTTCAGAACAACCAAAGACAACAGGTCAGTAGACTGCAGTAGGCAGAATTTGGAGATGGTTATGAGGTGTATTTGAGGTCAGTTAAACCAGAAGACATCCTCAAATTCCAATAGCCATTACTATTGTGAAATAATAGTTCAGAACAAACTTATACCTCTAATTTGGGGTTGTGGCTTTGAAAGGAAAGTACAGAATGCAGTAAATAAATAATCATATAGCTGTTTATGCTATACTGGAGATTTATTTCTTATAATGTGACACTGAAATGTGTTTTTTTTTTTTTGCTTTCTATTACTTATTGGTTTAGCTTTAGTGCAAGTTTCACTGTGGGTTTCCATACTACATATGCTACTACAATTGCATAGTTGAGATTTTACATACTTGGGACATCAGCTCTTCCATTAGCCCGTAGTGGGTTACTATGTTTTTCACAATGCAAACACACTTCCATGCAATATTACTGAATTATAAATCACCCTTATCTACTGTCACAATCTTAAGGATTAGCAGTAGTCTAGTAGCGCTTATTCCATTATTATACAGTGTTTCATTTTTAAAGAACAACATAAACATTATTGGCATACATTCACCACTTTACCATATAAAAACTGTATAAAAATCAAATAGTATTTTAACAGGACACATACATTCACATCTGTCATAAAATAATTGTTTTTCTCTCCAGCACTAATTGTTATCAGCTCATTCGTTTCATTATAACGTCATAACACTTCAACGCCTTTAACCCTCTCTTTAACAGTTTACTGCTAAACATAAAAAAATACAGAAAACATTATTATTTAAAACATTAAGTAATCACACAGTGCAGATTGTTACATTACTGAGATGCTTAGAGTAATGTCCTTTAAATATTTCTGTTACAGTAATGTTACTTTACAGCAGTATCACTTAAGTTACTGTTGTTACTGTATCTTACCATAATACTTTTTATAGCAATAAAGCAAGTGCCATACTGATGATTCAAAATTAGCATATGACATATTGACATATCTGACATAAGACACAACATTTAGACTAGTTAATACATTTTTAGCCTATACTTTACATAGTAATGTTTTAGTATCATTGAAAGTAATGTACAATTATTTCATCAATATAAAAAACAGGTTTCTTTATACCAGAATAAAACTCCTATCAAGCTTTCATTGTAGTTGTTTAAAATATCCATATCCTTCCTCATGGTTTACATACACACTAAAACAGACAAGACTTCTGCTTTCAGATCCGTTTCCTCTTCTAATAATAGCTGGAAGTTTCCTCTTCAAAATAATTTACATTTTTTTATTTTCTGTATTTTCTATATCAGCACAGCTTCCACAGCAGCCCTTCTATGTAATCTAAGTTTAATAATAAAGGTATAAAAATTGTGTTGCTGTTGTTATGGATGTGGTGAACTTTCTCTAAAAAATGTTTATTTAGTATTTATGGAAGGAGTCTCCAGTAACACTCAGTTACAGTCAGTATGGGAGACTCTTTAGGACAGAGGAGTTTGCAGTGTTGGGTTTCTTTTGCAAAACATCACAGGATGTATTTTTGTCTTCAAAGGAGAGAAATAAGAGAAGCTTCTGTGGGAAGGTGTTTATTATAATTTCTATAACTTCTGAGAATAGGAACTTCATTTTCTGAAAGACATTCCACAACCCTAGCTCATATGTAACTACATAAACAGCTAAAAATACAATGTGAACACTGACAAAATACTTCTGGACCTGTTTGTAACAAAAAATGGGCATTGTTTCCCTATAACAGCATGTCCTGTCATGGTTTCTTTGTTAAGTAATACACATGTAACACACAGACTTTAAACTCTGAGCAAGGTTTGTGAGAGGTTTGAACAGTATCTTCAAAGCACTTACCATGGTGTGTCTGATTTCCCCTGCATTGCATTATTTATTAATATGTAACTATGTTGGCTGTGATACATGTTTAATGTGTTTGTATGGTTTGTATGTGCAGGATGTGAGCTCTACTTGTGCCCAGTGTGACATGGAATGGATAAAGAAGGTGGGAGATGAACAGTGAGTAATTACTTACACAGTCCTTATTTCAAAGAGTTGCGAAATAAACTGCAGTTAATGAATTTAACACAGTTCCTGAGTTTGGGCTTCAGTGTTGGTCTGAAGGTTTATTAGTTTATTAAGGTTTATTAGTTGTTCACAGCATTTAGTCGTGCACGGCGTTCACAGTTAGTCAGAGTCTCTGCGTCATCCAATGAATGTTACTTTGAGCAGTAGAGGGCACTATGGCTTCTGACAAAGGAAGAACTTTTTAAGCCCAGCAAGCCCCCCTGACAAGCCTTTATTGCAGTGGCTTAAAATGTTCATATCCTTCCTCAAGATTTACATATACACTAAAAAAAGGCAAGTGTGTAGTTCCTCTGTTAGAGTTGTTTTCTTCTACCTAACAGCTCAAAGCATAGCATTTGCTGGCTGATGGAGAAAATATGAGAAAATTGAAAGGACGCCCTTGACGGAGTTGTGTAGCTAGAAACCCACTCCTTTTCCACCTCACTCACCTCAAAATTTTGCGGCGGCTTCCCCTTTCTCTTCATCTTCTCTGTCTGAATCGCAGAGCCAGTTCTTGTAAGTGCTGGCATTTAATGTAAATGGCCAAAGTTGTTTGTATGACTTTTTTCGAATTTTCCTTAAAGTTTTTGTGGTCTGTGGTTAATGATTTGCTAAAGTTGTTTAAATTTTGAACTAAAATGGGTATTTTCCAGTAAAGCTACTGCATTTTGGCAAAAGTTTGTCAAACCACAAAACAAATTAACAGAATAAATCACTGCCGGAGAACCCAATCTAGCTATCGTTGTGGCAACATTTGTTCACTATTTTATCTAAAAGTGAAAAAATAAATCATACCAAATGAGCAACATGATTCACTCATCAACTTGATATTATATCATCCCAGTGTACTAAAGTTATAAGAGAAATGCTGATTTTAGTGTATTGTGGGTTTGTTTTGTTGTTGCAGATCTTAAACTATTCCTACTGCAGATCTTAAATCTATTTCTACTGATGTATCATGTAATAAAAAATTGTTTCTGTTTGAAACAAGAACTGTAAAAAAGATGATTATAAGAAGCTTTAGATAATATATTTAGAAGCTGTAGATAATATATTTTGTATACATTCTGACCATGTATTATTATAGCACACAGTATATGTATTTATTTTTTTCTGAAAGGAAGCTGCATGTGCTTCTGTGAAGGAGGCACTTGCATGTTTGTAATAATCATTTTATTGTTAATTTTTAGTAAATTAAAATGTATTTGCATGTAATTCAGCAGCAGATGTAAAAAGTTTCACATAATATTGATTTAGTCGTTATATATGGCATGCGCTTTCCTCACATAAGCTGTGTCAGCATCACACTAAGGACTCCTAGGCACTGCAAAATGCCTGGTTTTAAAAACAGTAGTTACCGGGGGTTGGAAATAAAATAGGTTTGTACTTTAATATTTTATTCACACACAGTTTTCATATTGTTTTTTTCATCATCCAAATGTTCTGTTCTGTCTGTATTTGTTCTTTCTCCAGTATGAGATAATAACAGCTAGGCTGTCACAAGTGCTTGGTTTTGCTGTGTGAGAGATTGTAGTCTACAGAGTGTGGGCTGTGCTAACTAAGATTGTTGGAACAATTTGACGTTCATGTTTTATTCAGTAATGCAAGATACACGGCCTGCAAGGCAACATCTGTCAGTGTCAAGTAAACAAAATTTCAAAACTTCTAGAACCAGAGCAAAGGTCATATACAGCTCATGCGGCCCTCTCAAATCAGCTGCCCACACACATACATTCTTAGCCTCATCTATATCGTTTAAAAGGTTCCACAATGCATGCCCACACGAATCGGGGGACGCACACAAATGACGAGTCACGTTTTTCTGCAAAGAGACACTCTATAGGTGATGCACGTGTCCATACTCGCTTGTATTACCCGACAGACCATGTCATGCAATGTCATACCTGCTTCCTCTGCAGCGTACTGTTTTATATGTTTATCGGAAGGAGTTCACACCTGCAAAGACTTCCAAGTCCTCTAAGCTTGAGGTAAAGCAAAAGTGAGACTTTAAAAAGACTGTCAGTAAATGCTTGCCTGTGTGTTTGTGTGTGTGTGTGTGTGTGTGTGTGTGTGTGTGCGTGTGTATGTGTGTGCGTGTGTGTGTGTTTGTGTGTGGAAGTGTGAAATGTCACACTTTGTCTAAAACATTAAGCAATGAGCCCCACATCTCCTTTGAGAGTCTCACATAGACAGTATGATGACAGAATGAGTTTGTGGCCAGACACCTGTAGTGACAGGAGAGACTCAGAGCCTCTGACCGTTCCTGCTTAGTGTGAGTGTGTAGACTGGCATGTGGGTTGCCCAGATGGCTGGGGCAGCAGTGCTGGGACATGATGAGCACTACGGTAAGAGTACAGCTCTAATGCTACAGCTTACAGAACAACAAACGAGATGCTGCATCTTTTCTCTTATAGGACTAGTAGCCGAAACCTGAATGATGGATGTAATTTTTAATAATTATAGTGTGTAATTGTAAAGACACTGAACTGTATATGCTGGATAGCTTGTTATGATAGGTGTAGTTTGACTCGGTGCTGTCCTGCACTTCCTGCTGACATTTAGTTTTAAATGGTTGTGACACATTCGCATGACTAAAGTAGGACTTCCTTATTTAAATATAAAAGGCCTGTTTGCTGCTAGTTGCATTCTCTAGCATTTGTCCATCACATAGCTTTTTCAGATGTATTTATTTTAAAGTATAATTAAATATAAATGTATAATATATTATATAATGAATAATATAATGTAACTGTAAAATGCTTTAATAACTTGTGGTTAATTCTACAGTCATTGAACACAAAATAAAACACAATAAAGCATATAGTAATTGATGTTTTTGTTTGTTTTTTTGCATGGTTGGCTGTTTTTTTTTGTTTTGTTTTTTTGCCATGTAACTTTTGACTATTATTGGGAGTGAGACCACTCATGAATATTTGCAGTGTTTGGTTAGTTAGAGAACATAGCGCACGCTAATTGAGTCGAATGCTCTGTAGGAGAATGTTGGCAGCTGGGTACAGTGCCGTAATGAATGGTTTCTCAACTACTCTAATGAACCTCCTGTGAAAACACAAGGATGGAAAGGGGGGAAGAGCATGCTGTTTTGCTTGCTTGCACTTGCTTACATGCCAAGTCAGTCTAAATTCTCCCCACTGCCTCTTATCTGACACCATCAGACGAGCTATGACTAGAGAACTGCCTTTTTATTGCAAACCCCTGGTGGTTTGTGCGAAATTGGTTTGAAAGTGATCAGATGAAGGCAAACTGATAACAGATGGAATTTCAGTCTGCCCCAGTCATTTATACTTATATGCCCCCTCTCTCTTATTTTTATTTTGTTTAACGACAAGTCATCTCAAACCTAATCTACAGTGCATCTTTGGGTTAGAAGAGAAATGAGATAGTGATTCATTTTAGTGCACACTGTATGTTAAAGAGTTATCTGGCAACAAATATCTGAGTGGTTTTTTTTTTAACCACCAAAGAGTAGCAAGAATTTTGAACATTAAAGTGAATTTAATAGTATTTTTTAATGATTAAGATATCAGATTCAAACAAAAATACTACTCTGCTGCTGTATCGATAGTGACGGAGATGTGACTTATACTGACAGTGGTTGTGCTACCGCTTGGTTGCCATGGTAAAGTCAGTTTCGTGTCTATGTGTGAGTACACCAGTTCTATTGATACTCGTATTCCCACTCCTGCTATTAAGCACGCTAGCTATGTACGCTTGAACACACAGTCACACTGACACTAAAATATCATGCTTGAAAGGCCCAGTTATTCTGCAGAATGCAAATTGTGTTTATATGATCTCGAGAAGTCACGAAGACAAAAAGGTCCACCATATACACCCCCATCTCTCTGTTTCAGAGTCAATCTGGCTCTGGCCTACACTGAGCTGACTGAGGAGCTTAGCAGGCTGCAGGCACTGAGCACCAAACAGACAGAGATCCTGAGGAAAGCCTCACAGGAAGACACTAGTCCAGGTACTAAACACTCATCTAGACTCATTAGTATTCTATCCTCAATGTACACTGTCACCGGGTAAGACTGTGGAAGAATAGATGATGCTCGTTGTGACTCATTGAAGCGGCTCATACCATGCGATGTATTTCCATCATCAGTGTGCTCATAATGAGCGGCTCTAACAGAAAATTATGTAAATAGTTCAAAATAGAAACTTGCATCCAGGTTTCTGTAAAGCTGCTTTGTGACAATGTCTAGTGTTAAAAGTGCTATACAAATCAAATTGAGTTGAATTGAATAATACTGATGCTTTCATGAATGTGAAATACAAGACCATTAAATTCTGTTATCCCAAATTCTATGATTAAAATTGAAGACTGTATATTTCTATTTGCTTTTTGCTGAAGGAGCCTCCTGCTAAGAGCAACTAACACCTTATCTGCTTAAACTTCTGCACCACACCGCACAACCAAAAATGCTGTTTCCCTTTAGATAAAGGAAACCAGACCAAAAGCAGAAGCAGAGAAAAAACTGCTACTGATTCAAAGTTGGTGGTGATGCTCTTGTCAATAGCTGATTGCTATCTTTGCAGAAAGCCCCACGTATGTTATTGGTAGGCTCAGGTTCAATTGTCACTTTTCAGTCAGATCAAAATGAATTTTTCTGATTAAGTATTTTCCATGTAAGTGAAACTGGCTGTTGTTCTGCCCATTGCAGTCAGATATTTAAAGGTTATTTAGAATCAAAGAAATGACTGAGATGAAGCTAACCCACATATGATTTGAAAAAAAAGAAAAAGGCTAAGAAAAGAAACACAGGAGAAAGGGGAAGTCATTAAAGACATCGGTGTATCTTTAGAGTGCTATACGTGTCCTATGAGTCATTCTAATTATACCTTACACATTTGCAGCTTTTTATTAAGTTCCAGTCCTGACATTTGAAACATTAACTGGTTTGGGTAGTAAAACAATGAGCATATTAAGTGCCTTGAGTTTGGTCCTGTGCACTTACACACATTTTAACTAAATAACTATGAAGTGGGAATGTAACCAAATACAAATACATTATTTATTCAAACTGCACAGCGTTGTAAATGAATACAGATATTACTCATAGGTATTCAGGGCTTTTTTGCCAGGAAGGTTCACAAAGGCATCTGAAACTGCAATCCCATAGGACCCAACAAAACAGTTTTTTTTTTCAAGGAGAATTTTACTTTCATACTTTATAGTTATTAAGAGTGTGAGTATGAAGCTCATGGGATTAAGACAATGGACCAACTGCAAAGGTGAAAGATAAACTGTAGGTGCCATTACATTGTCTGGCATCAGTGGTTTGAGCCCAATTAAAACACTGCCTTACTTAGCTCCAAAAATAAAACCATTATTCTACTGTATTTCTGCCCAAACTGCTTCAAAATTCACAACAGAAATGTGCTCTTGTGCACTTCATAGCGTATACATGCAACAAAGATAAGATAAGATATCATTTGTTTAGTCATTGCACGGTACAATGAAATGGAGTGGAAAAATCTTAAAGGTGTTGCGTACAGCTTTTCGAGGGTTGTGAGGCGAAATGTCTAAGAGATGTCATGACAGAAATAACTTTTTGAACTGTCTTGAACTTTTAAACTTTTTTTTCTGCTCTCTGTCTTATGTTTAGTTCAACGCCATTCTCCTGTGCCTCACCAGAGGCATTCGCCTGTCCCACAACGACACTCCCCTATCCAGCAGCGCCATTCCCCCATCCAACAACGTCATTCCCCAATTCAACAGCACCATTCCCCTATTCAGCAGCGTCGCTCTCCAGTGCTGCAGCGTCTCTCCCCGGACATGCACCGCCGCTCGCCCCTGGTTGAACTTAACGATGGCCCTGCTTCCTATACTTGCAGACCTCCCACTCAGCACCTAAGAGCCAGTTTCCAAGGGCGCCGCAGTTACTCAGAGGTCGCAGACCCTTCTGCCTATCAGCGTCCACCACGGTTCACCCTTGACCCCGTCTCCACCTTGCCTAAGCCTCGGCCTTACGTTGAGAGCTACCACAAACAGCAGCAGCAACAGCAGCAGCAGCATGGCCATATCCTGTCCCAAAGGCGAGGCTCCCAGCCTGGAATTCAGACCTTAGGAGGGGAAGCAAGTATGGCTGAATCACCTAGACACACCAGAGAGCTTTCTTTCCAGCATGCAGAATTGTCGCATCTGCATTATGAGCCTCAGCCTGCTTCAGCAACACTACATACCTCTCCCCAGCCACCCCACTCTTCAGAGGATGAGGAAGAGTGGACCTGCCCTCACCCCATCAGTCCTCCACGGACACTGGGGAACTCTGGCCCTGCCTCCAGCATGAGAGGCCCTGCTTCCTGTTCAGCTTTTCCCATCCCAGCTCGCCCCAACACCTTAAGTTGCCACTCACCTGGATACCTGCATGCAGACCATGCCCAGTCCTGGCCTTCCATTAATGTAAGTAAACAATCAGTCTCAATTTAAAATCCTCTGGGCCTGGTAGATCCTTGCACCACTAATGCATTCTTGAGAATGGCCACAGTGGCATTTTGACTCAAAGGGGCTGTATAAATGCCAAAACTCAGTGAGTGCACATGCACTGTATGCGGCTTAGAGTAGTGTATTTTTCCAGTTTGACAGTTATTCATGTTGTATGATCTGCCGTTTACTTCCCTACTGAGTTTTCCCAAATAACAACCCATTCCCATCTATTATAGTCCATTGCATGTGAATGATGAATATTACACTCATATTCATGTACAAGTTTCTTACTCAGGTGGTTCTGTGACTCCCCAAAAATGTGCAGCCCTCTTCCGTTGTAACGCCCCCTAAATTATACTAGACCAACTGCCGTTTCTCTGCACAGGAGGTGCAGACTGCAAATACATCCGAAAATACATCTGCCACTGTTGTAAACACGTTTCGTTGCTACCACTGTTGCTAATAGCGTGTATGTAGCTTGTTGACAAATGTGTAGATGATTTTAAACATCTGTGAATCATTATCACTATCTGTGTAGATAGTTGTTTGGTGTTGTAAAGGTGCACAATACATGAAGAGAAATCCCTGTCAAAGTGCGACTGATTCCCAAATCCTGCTGTCTCACAAAGATATATGCAATTGTATTGTGAAATAAGAGATTAATAAATAAGAAAAATAAGAAATTTTGCCTGGGAGACAGACACCAGCCTAAAGCAAGTAAAAAAAAAACACATGGCCATCTTTATAACATGCACTGACAGGAATTATATAGTGTTTGTTTTTATTTTTGCTGTTCCTAACAACCGTTTGCATCATGTATGAAACGCCAGACGATTTCTCATAGAAACTTATATAAGCAATATTGTTGTTTTTTTATTATTATGTATTCTCTCCGTATTTTGCCCTCACACTCCTACACAAATATATGGATGATAAACTGGGTTCATGGTTCCCAGAGGGTGTCACACTACGTGATTCATCGCCGAGAATTCAAACATGGTTGAAAATATTGCAGCCTCTGCAATCACTGGCAGAGGAGGAATTTGCGTTGCTGGACTTTGCACATTACATAAGCAGTCTCCTCTGGAATGCACAGCTAGTAGTTACTGAGCTGGGTGTAGTCCCTAGGCTCCGCTAGGACTGGGACTGGGATTAAACTTGTGTAGTTTGCTATAGGCTTTAGCAGCCCTTCTGTGCTAGTTAGACGTTTTCTTTGGCTTAGTGTTCCACCTTTCTTTGCAGTCGCTCTCTTTTAACTGATACCCTTCTGGGGTTTGTTATATAATGTGTAAGGATTTGTATGTAGACATGATAACATGAAGGTATGATATCTGTAGACTAAGTTGTCATGCTGTGAGTGGAGTGCAAATGAGGAACATCTGTGTACTGTGATAATTTGTGTAGTGCATTTATAATAGAATGTGTATCTGTGCTCTGTCCTTAGTTGTGGATAGAAACAGAGGAGGAAAGTGATGTAAGGAGCTGCCCGCTGTGCCAACTCATCTTTCCTGTCGGATACCCTGATGATGCCCTGATCAAGCACATTGACTCACACTTGGAGAACAGCAAGATCTGACACCACAATCACTACACTCGCCCTTAATCCCACTTTAACACTCATCAATGGTTCTAACAGTTTTAGGTGGGAGATAAAAACAGCTAAGGCCAAATCCTCATATAACCTGATGATTAGCCTCATATAACCTGATGATTTACAGTACATTATCTAATGTTTAAGGTTATAAATAGAAATGGCACTAGGTTATAAAGGTTTTACAACAACTTCCTAACATCATTTTGGCTTAATTATTATAAAACTATTGTCTATTTTGGTATCAAGCTCAATCTTGTCAGAGTTGACTTTCCTCAGCAGACAAAAACAGTCATATACTACTACCCCGCAATAACCACAGTGTTTAATAAACTCCAGATGGACTGAAAAACACAAGGCATTATTTCAATACTGGAGATTTTTGCTGTGCGGGCTCTCTTCTGTTATTTTAAACTATATCTTCCGCGTTTCTTCATTTCTTATTTCAGGCCTGCCCACAGAGGCACATTCAAAAGCCAATCAGTTAGTTCAACTTAATAATGAGTGACTGAAGACTGTGTGAATTTAGAGAATAACACTTTATACAAATCCTTAATACCCAATTTATCTTTACAAATAATACTAACACTATGGCAAAAACATACAGTATAGATTTTATTTATTTTTAATATTACCAAATGTCTCTCTTAATTACATTTTAGATTGTTAGACTGAATGTCGTTTTAACAAAACTATACATATAGATGTATGTAGTTCATAATATAATGCACATATGTCAACCTAGAACTGCATTCATTTTTTTGTCTTCCTGTATATGAAACTTAAAACGAACATTACCAGGACATAAAATCCATTATTCTAGCAAATCCAAAACAAACATGCAGATGCTGATATGTAACTAAACATTACCAAATATCACACATACTGGATCATAATAATGTGAGGAAGAATGGTCCAAAAATAATTAAATATTAAATATAACATTTCTATGACTTTCAGAATGATTACACTTACTACAAAAACAAAACATTTTTCCTAAAGAGTCAGCATTCTGAAACTGACTCATTTTCCAGTGAGCTAAACAGTCAGTAGTATGGATGCATCTAAGATGTACTTAACAAAATAAGGATCCTATGACCAAATTGCCAAGCTGTTGTATCAAAATGCTTTATGTACTTTATGTACTATAAATGTACTTGATCTGTATTTAAATCTATTTAAGTGTATTAAATTGTAAAATCTACTCTGTATATAGATAGGTATTTTGTGAGATTCAGAGAGGAAATCGCTTGCTGAACTGCAAAAGGAAGGTTTGTTAACTAAGACTTACATGTGTTCTACCCTGGAGGCAAAGACAAGAATACAGAAAGCTATGTTATTAGCTACATTTCTGTCTACTGTTTCCAGAGTGTGTCCTGTATTGTGAACTCTTTTTTTTTTTTTGCGATTTCTATTACCATTGTGAATAGCCAGGACACTTAATATCCCATTGACCCAATTATTAAGCTGCTAAAGAGAGAATGTAGAACAGCATGATCACACACTAGTAAAACCTAAATTACATACCCAAATATAGCTCCGAGCAGACACATGCTGTCACATAGCAAGGGAAGACCACCCAGTCTAAATGCACTGGCAAAATTATAAATAGGAGTTGATGAGAGACTGGTTAGTAACCCAAGGGCTGACAAGTACATTTTATATCATGCTATATAAAGAGGACCGTTTAGTGTGGTCATAGGAGTGACCACAAATTCAGATAAACATTACAATATGATCATCACAGAGACAGCTTGGGAAAAAAAACAGGTTTATATATTGACTAAAAATAATGGCCAAGTACCAATCAAGCATACCATCTTCATATTGGTTAAAGTGCAAAGCCTAAAGTTTTTATCTTATGGCCAGGTTGTGCAGGCCGACGTACACACAGGATGTCTTCTACAAAATCACACGGCAGCACATTTAACTCACACATTTTAAGTCAGTCTAGCACCTTTATCTACAGTCCTACAGTGTAGAAACTAAGCAAAACGTAAGCCATTATTCACAAAAGTTCACTCAGGAGTTATTTAAAGAGCTATTGCTGATGTTTCTCATCCTTAGACCTGACCTCTCAGAAAAAAAAAAAAATGCAAGCCTTCTCTGGATCTTCTCTTCTCTTCTCTTCTAGCCCTGTAGTTTGGTGTGTGACTACTTTGTGATATTCTTAAATAACTCAGGGGATTAGACTTTGTGAATATGGCTCCTGTTAACGTGCACTCCAAAATATTATTCACAGGAACAGAGCGATCACTCGCCAAATCTGTGAGAGCAGACAGGGCACTGAAAAGTTCAGTAATCATAGACTTATTTTTGTGATAGTAAGGAGTGACCTCAAAAATTCTATAAAAAGAAATATTCGAAATAAATGCATAATGTGTCATATTTTATTGTTTCTGTAAATAAAATGGTAAATAAAATGGAACATGCACTCATTTAGCTTTTGTTTGTCCTTTTTTGTCACCATAATTGATCCATCTATCTATATACAAATTTGTTACTCATATACAGGGGTTGAACAATGAAACTGAAACACCTGGTTTTAGACCACAATAATTTATTAGTATGGTGTAGGGCCTCCTTTTGCGGCCAATA
>JAOVVF010000051.1:14077964-14102488 GCA_028565595.1 Duopalatinus emarginatus | reverse complement strand
TATACTTATTTTTTTATTTATTTACATCATGTTTGTTTTTCCCTCCATTCTGCACTCAGTACCCCATAATGAGAAAGTGAAAACAAAATTCTGTGTGTTTTTTTGCAAATTTGCCCACAAAGGACAATTTATTATAAAAGGACAAACTTAAACATATTGCACTGGCTTAAGTATTTAGTTGAAGCACCTTTGGCAGAGATTAAAGCCTCCATTCTTCTTGGGTATAATTCCACAAGATTCACAAGATTTTCGAATTTTTGTCTGATCTTCTATGCAGATCCTCTCAAGCTCTGTCAGGTTGAATGGGGGCCATAGGTGGACAGCCATTTTCAGTTGTCTCTAAAGATTGGGTTTGATTGGGTTCAAGTCAGGCCCATGGTTGGGTCACTCAAGGACATTCAAAGAGTTGTCCCTAAGCCACACCTGTGTTGTCTTGGCTGTGTACTTAGGGTCATTGTCTTGTTGAAAGGTCAACCTTCAGCCCAGTCTCTGAATCAGGTTTTCATTAAGAATATCTCTGTACTTTGCTTCATTCAGCTTTCCCTCAACCCTGACTATTCTCCCTGTTCAGTTGCTAAAAAACACCTCCCACATCATGGGTGAGAAATTCCAGGCAGGCTTTCATCAGTCTTTTAATGAGGAGACGCTTCTGTTTGGCCACTCTGCCATAAAGCCCAGATTGGTGCAGTGATTGTTTAACTACTGGAAGATTCTACTATCTGCACACAGGATCTTTGGAGCTCAGCCAGATTGACCATTGGGTTCTTGGTCACCTCTCTTACCAAGGCCCTTCTTCCGCAATTAATTAGTTTGGTGGGGTGGTCAGATCTAGGAAGAGTCCTGGTAGTTCCAAACTTCTTCCATTTAAGAATTATGGTGGCCACTGTGCTCTTGGGAACTTTCAGTGCAGCAGAATTTTTTTTCTAGCCTTCTCCAGATCTGTGCCTCCAAAAAATCAATAACTGTATGCTATAAATAAATTGAATGAACACATTGTAACATCCAATCATTTCCATATAGTATAACATTGTAGAGAAAAAACTGTCAATAATTACAACAATCAACCATGAGATTAAAACCATAAGATATGGTTGGTGTAGCACAGTGGTAACATTGTTGGCTCCCATGTGAGAGACCTGGGTTTGATCCCGGTCTGGGCAGCCAGTCTGTGCTACACCAATAAGAGTCCTTGGTCAAGACTCCTAACACTACGTTGGCCTACCTGTAATACCAGTTACCTTGTAAGTCGCTCTAGATAAGAGTGTCTGCCAAATGCCATAAATGTAAATGTAAAACTACCTGCTCAAGTTCTGACCTGTAAAAGTGTTCTGTGGTAACAGATCTTATTTGGATCTCTTATAGGGGTGAACCAGATGGTCTAGCCTTCACTCCTCACACATATCAGTGAGTCTTGGGTTCACCAGTTGTCCTTCCGTGGATCACTTTTCATAGGTACTAACCACTGACTACACTACAAGACTACGTTTGCCCATTTCTCCTGCTTCTAATTCATCAACTTTGAGAACGGACTGTTTACTTGCTGCCTAAATTTTCAGAAGCAGTTTATCAGTCCTTCACAGTGTTGTGGAGAACTTTCATTTTGTTTTACATCCAGTGTAGCTATGTGTTTGTGTGTGTTTGAATAAGCCAGTAAAAAGTTCCTCAGTACGAGGAACATTACATACAGTGGTACAGAGGTGTCTACTTTGCCTTTCAAGGCATGAGCTAATCTGATTTGAAAAGCATGGTGAGGTCACTAATTTGATATCGGTAACTGGTTATATTTAACCACTCGTTTTCTTCGCCAATGCCAGGTTAGCATTGAGTTTGGGAACTAATTGTAACATGTAAAATTCAAGCAGAAAATGATGGTTAATTACATGATATCTTACTATCTACTTCTAGTTTATTAGCAAATTAGTTGTGCATATAACCAGCAGTTTAAAAATGAGTAAATAATAAGTAATAATAAGTAAAGAAAATTACCTTCATGAGTTTCAGATAAGTAAGTGTTTTTTTTATTATTTGAATTTTGTCAGTAAAGACATTTACCTTTAAATACCCGAGTACATTTTAAAGCAACAGCTTTTTTAATTTCACTTTAGAATAGCTTTTTTGACTGCTTCCACTAAGTATGATTTTGACACAGTATGCATACTTTCACTTCAGGATAAGTACTTGGTACTTTTCCCCACCTGTGATTTTAATCCACAGCTAATGGCAAAACATGATAAAGTAATAATAAAACCACAAATGAAATGATTCTTGAACAACAATATGAAAATGTATCATTGTGTTTAATCTAAATGGCAGCTCTCTCTCTCTCTCTCTTGTTCTATAAAGGTAAAATGAATCACTGCTGGGGGGAGTATGTGGAAAGACTGAGTAAAGTGGAGAGCTGCTTTTTGCAGGGGTGTTAGTATTAATAGAGTTGTGTGATATCTTTCCTGCTACTGAGGGGCTGAAGAGTGACAGAACAACCCCTTACCACTGCAGCCCAGCTTCCTGCCCACAACATTTTCAGATTATTGACATCAGGCTTAACATGCATCACAGTCCTTTTAGAGAATTATACTGTTATACGTTAGGCACGCACACACACACACAACACACACACACACATACATACATACATATAGTCATATATATGACTATATATCTATAACTAATATTTGATTTGAATGATATGGTAAATCCTGACATTATCACACCCCCAAGCTGCTGCACCTGTGCCTGGTCCACCTCCTGAACAACTGTTACTAATTAATATTCCTTGCACACAGTTGTATAAATAGACCAGAACATTCCTTCTGACTTTGGGAAGTCTTGCATAACCTTACTCAACCCTCCATGCCTTCTTCAATGCATCCTAACGTTTATGGTTCAATGTCATTTTTTGTTGTTTTCTGCTTTGAAGGATCTAAGATCTAAAAACTGGGATTTTATCCTACCCTGCATGCATTGAATATGCTATCTTGTATTTATTCTGCAAGATATTACACTCCTACTCCTGTATAGCTTATATGAAATCAGCAGATTACAGTTATAACATATCATTATAACATCTTTACTGATATCTATATACGGTAAATGGTAAAATAATGGACTCTTTGTTTGATCATATAATTCAAAATATTGCATCTTGACAGACACCCTGGAGTCTTTATATTCAGAAATGATTAAGATAGCTTCATAAAAGAGTCATGAAACAATTTTGTACTGATAATTGTTTTTTTCTCAAGCATTTCTAACATACAAATGTATTCCATCAGAAGTGAAAGTAGACATAAATGCATGAATCAATACATCAGCATTTTGTGTTTTCTCTCAGTTCTATCATTCTAAAGTTTTTACCTGAATTAGTCACAGCGGTGGATAGTCTGAAATATGAAACCTAAAGCTTTTTTTTACAAAAAAAAAAGCCTAGTAATGCTTATTAATCATTATAAGCAGGCAATACTGTTTGCAATGAAATGGCAGTCACTGTCCGCAAGACACTCAAGTTAGCTTAAAAGGTTTAAGAGAAGGATATCTCACCTCTGCAAGATCAGAGAGACCTTGCAGTCTAGAGCTGACAGAGAATATACTGGTGTTGCCATCAAAGCCACCTCATGCCTGGATGAGTCAGAAGTCAACAGCAGGAGCAGATACAGACCCGCCTGATCCCCCAAAAGACCTCTCACCCCACCCGCAAACCCTATCCATCCAGGCCCAAACCTTCAAAAACTCTTAGGATCTGCCTGGCCAGGGTGTCTCATCATGTCTCTCTTTGTGTTACTGACACATGTCTGTTCCAGGCCTGAGCACATTCCCCCTCCACTGTCTGTGTCCGCTCACGTTGGCACAGTCCGCATCAGCACCCAAACTGCCATCCCGACCATTGACATTCATCTCAGCCAAAAGGGTTTGTCACACACAGAGCTAACACTCTCCTGCACAGCACAGCAAAGATGAGATGACACAAACAAGTTACTGTCATGGGAATAAGACAGTCATTGAGGCTAGTGAAATAAGAGGTAACTCAAAAGAGACAGTGTATATACCGTATATGTTTTAATCACGTCTAAAATACAACAGCGTGTTCCACCAGTAATCACTTTTCTAACATTATGATCAGTTTTACAACTCACAAATGGTGGGTTAATTTTAACGGCAGAGGATAGGGAAGAGAATTCTGTGAAACAAGGTTTGATGAAGTATATTTGGTAATTCCTTTATGACTATCACTCAGCACACACTTATTAGTGGGCAGGCATTAACCAAAGCTTCAGCGCAATTCTAGAAGGAAGGGAAAACAAATGTACCAACAGATTCCTGTAAATTGTAAGAATCTAAATGACTCAGTTTTTATGAAAGGCTGTGAGGATCAAGGTTAAGGTTAGGAGGATTGGTAAAGGGATGTTGCATTATCACACTATGAAACTAACTGCTGCAGTGATTGAATTACTCATATAGGTAGATAAGATATATATTGGATGAGCTCACTAATGTTTGATGTATACATGTGCCTACTCACAGTTGGGTTGAAATATCTTACCACATACATACTGATAATAGTGGCTGTGATGGATGAGGCAGAAGGTACCGTCTGGGTCCAGTGTCATTTTGGTCTCACCCATGTGTGTGCCATAGGTGTTTAAAGTATAAATACTGGTAGCCCTGTGGCTGCGGTCAGCCCAGCAGGACCCTCTGTGTCCCCTCCTGCCTGCTCCCTCCCTCTAGGCCCCTCTGTATCTAATTAGGATCTTAGGCTCGTTATGGCCGGAGACCCCCAGGGTCCCTGACACAAAGCTGATTCCATCTGACGTAACAAGTCCGTGCCAAGGGGACGGACATTAATTTTAATTAACAAAATGTAAGGGTCAGTCTTTGATTTTTGCTACGAGGGAGAAGATCAAATTAGCTGTGCTGGAGAGAACACCAGCAGGGAAGGCCAGAGGCGCAGTGCAACCGTCAAGGTTCCTAAATTGCACACAATTTAAACAAATGCAATGTATTTGGAGACACATTATGTGTCCATGCTTTCTTTTGTATTCTTCTTTCTTTTTCAGCTCAGTGTTAACACAGTGCAACTTAATTTATAAAGTGGAAAAGCTGACTCATTTTTCAGTGTATAAATGTTTAGAATATATTCAGCACATGCCACCTGCAGTTCCTCTGTGTGTGACAGTATGCAAGCCTTTGTGAAATGGCTGTGGAAGCAGCTGTGTCCCAGCTGTGGCATCTTCTGGTACACTGCCAAGCTGGACTGTCGGATGCAAAATAGCGCATACACTGATTACTACACTGCTTTGTTGACCACCACTCTATCACCGCTTAACTCTCTTCTTCAGCCTACACCTGTGCAGATTTTTTGTCAGTCATTTTCGTTACACCTTGACCACTCTCTCTCACATCCTTTCTTTTCACCCCTCCATCTTTCCCTCCCCCACTTTCTCCTGACCTACTTTTGACCCACTTTTTTTACCATGACTTGAAGTTAACCCCCAGAGGGAGCACCATGTCAGCCTTGCACCATGTCAGTTCCCACACAAAAGGCACCCTTCGTCACTTTATATTTTCCCAGAGTCCCCTCATGTGCCAGGTTTACTATTGTTTTAATTCCAGGGTCATCCTGTGTATGAAGCCTACATTTCAGGTACTTCTACCTAAAACAACACATTTTGGCACATGTTTTCTGTACGTTCTTAACTTTTTGTCTCTTATATGTGTCATTCATTAAAAACCAAGCACTCATCTTAATATGTTCTGTGACCACTGACCAGTGAATTTGGATCCTGAAAATGCCATAGCCACTGATGGCCAATACAAGACAGCAGAATTGACACTGTACTTTGTTTGGAAAGATGGCATTACTCTCCATGTCAATTCCAGCAACACTAACATCTGAAAGTTCATACTAGAATTAGTATTCTCCTCCAAGTGTGTTCAGCTCTTTTGTGATGCTTCATAAGTTGCAGCTACAGTAAGATGCAATGACAGAACTGAACAAATAGAGTGGCAGATCAATACACTAAAGTATTAAAAGTTACAGAATTGAATTGTTAATACAATTGTTAATGCAATATAAAGTGAAGTTTTAAAAAAGCTTCAGAAGAAAAATCTCATGGAGGAAGCACATGTTACAGACCACCACAGGACCAGCACTCATGACATATTATCTGAATGGTGAATTATTTTCAGTGTTTCAGTGACACAGAAAATGTGTATGGTTCTACAATATGTGTATCAGGTGTAACCTCAATACCACTAATGGGTTGAGCATAATCCAACAAACATTTCACTGGTCTTGTGGTTTGAAATTGTTAACATGAGGATTGATGAGAAGCTAGAGGACATGGTAAAGGTCCACATGACCACATGGAGAGTAAGTGTCACTGCAAGCCAAGTTATTTTTTGACATATCTAGCCAGATGAGATAGCTTGTGTATATGATAAAATGACTAATCACTAAAGGCTTGTCAAAGCATCTCAAGGCAGGAGACTCAGTATTTGGTGATGTCCATTGGTTCCAGACTTTCAGACAGCCATTGGCTGTATCCAAATATGTAACAATCCTCATAATTATAATTATGTTAGTTTGTCACCTTATGTTTAAGTCTGTGAAAATTGAGGAACTCCAATGGCTGTAATTCCTAATTCAGTATTTTTGTTAAACCCGTGAAAGTCTACACTTTATTCACACATTATTTTCTCATTAATTCCATCATGATGGTGTAAAGAGGCAAAATTACAGAAATTGTTAAATACTTAAAGACCTGACTGTACAACATGTCTGTTTCAGTAGTTTACTAAGACATATTTTTGAAATTAACTTGATATGCTTTTATATACACATTCAGTAAAATATAAATAGTATATAAAAATGTCTGAAATGCATGCATACACAGAAGCCACTGCATGAATGCAAGCAAATACAATTGAAAACACAACATGCACCGGAAATCATCAAATAGGACTTCACACCCACATACTTACACAGAATCTGCTCCTTACACACAACCATGTCCAGACAAATGTGTGATCACTACTAAGACATCCGTGTCGCAATAGAAACTCACTGAATGGTGCTTTAAGGTGCACAGAATTTATTCTTCTGAAACCACAGCTTCAAATGTAAATTTTGCCAATTTTGATACAGTTTTACTTTACTTTTTTCAGTCCTTGTGTGGTTTGTTTGAGTTCACAATTAAAAAAAAAAACAACAGAGCACCAGCCACTTTACTTTACTTTACTTTCACTTTACTTGACTGGTTTAACTGTGCTGTAACTATCAGCTAGAAAAGAATTTATTTAAAGAGGCTTTAAATGCTTGTCTAATTACTTGGTTGTCATTTTCTACTATAGTAGCTCTATTATTTTTATCCAGTAGAAGCATCAGGTTTTGTGGTTTTTACATCTAGTAAGCACATGCAGTAGTGAAGGATGTGAGGGAGATGGTGGTACATTTCAGGGTAAATACATCCTGGCATGGGCAAATCTCTCTCATCTACGCCTTACACTACCAAGCTAAGATGAAAGTAAGTGTAAATTAATAAAATCCCTGTGTGGTTAATTGAGAGTGCTTGTGCAAATTTGTTACTTATGTCATGAGAATGGCAGACGTTCTTGTTTTTACACTCTGAACTGTAAGTCAAATGTTATAATTTGCGAGTGCACAGTAATTTTAGTTTCCTAATACCCTCATTGTCTCTAAAGTGCTTTTCCGATTAATACACCACAGTACTGGGCTTTTCAAACTGATGTGACTTTTTTTATTTTATGCATTTATATGTTATTTACTAGACATACATTATATACATATTGATATGTTAAAAATAATACAGTGTGTGTGAAATGTAAAAGGTCAGGATAAGCTGCAGAACAAGAATACAATTGCCAAAACCATGTGTGTGTGTTTGTCAAAGACCTGTCCAAGATGATTACCAGACAAATCTTTGGTTCTGGATAATGTTTTTTATGGGAGTTCTCTATCTCTCTATTAGCACAAAGGTACACAAGAATGAGCACTCAATGGACCAACACAGAGCAAAACCAGAGACGATTTAATTTACTGCCTGTGCTGCTGGACTTTGCACTGGGGTCCCGACCCTCTTAATTTACAACTGCTGCAAAATAGTCTGTTGGCTGCAACAGTTTAACCTCTTGAACCTTGTCTCTTCTTGTTAAAAGCAAAGACTTTTGAGCTTGTGTAATAATAACAAGAAAGATTACTGTTATAGGGCAAACATTTAAACAGCATGCACACACAGTATGCAAATCCTGAGAATTCACAAAATTGGATAATTGTGCAAATGGTGGCATGAAAGTACACAAATTTTGAAATAGCAGTAATATGGGTGTGTGAAGTGGGAGTAATGACATGGTAGAGACAGGACACTGATGGTGGTCTCCAGAGAGGAAAAATTAGAGGAGCCATGATATGGGGCAGTAGGGGACAGCAAGTAGGCTGGCCAGGACCCCCTCCTGATTAGGGGTGAAAGGAAACACCATGGTGTTGATCTCAAGGAATGCAGAAAGCCAGAGGCCTAGCTCTGCTGGCACCGCACACAAATACCATGCCCACCCCTCTTCCTGTCTCAGTCCTGTCTCTTCCTCATTTATCCAGATTGCCTACGTCCCCTTACCAGCAGCAGCCATCCCAGTGAAATGGGAGAGCCCCCATCTCCACTTCCTCTGTTAGGATCAGTGCCTATAACGGCCCTCCCTCCGAAGCATTCCTGCTCTGACGTTGCTGTTGCTGTCCGGCTGTCACAAATGACCGGCCAGAATAGCTGCGTGACGTCTGCTGAGTTACTAGAAAATTGAACTCTCCCAAGAACCCCGGGAACAGGGATACGGAAACGGAATATATCCCTTGCCCTTGTGGTCTGTACCGCGCCTGCCATGGTCAGACCTGCCAGGGTGCACTCACATGGAAACATCACACACTGATACACACATGATCATTTAAAAAGTGTTGCCTTTTTATTCTTGGTGGTACCTTCAGTTAGTGGGAATAGTAGGAACAAAGTACATAAAGAAAAATGTTAACAGTTTTAAGAAATTAATGATGAAAGAAAATGATGAAGTAATTTCCTTTGTCCATTTTATAAGACTGTCCTTTGTGTGCTTATTTCTAATTTCTCAATGCTGAAAAACAACAAATATAACAATTTGTAAAAAATACTACACTGTAAAAAAAAGATCTTTCTATCTACATGTAATAAATTTCACAGTTTTTAGTGCACATTTACAAACTGAAATTGATAATCTATAATACAAGGATACAAAAAGAAATTCTGTATTTTTTTAATTAAATAAGTGGTAACAAGTCAGCCTTAAACATACACAACCTTCTTAATTGTGACGTTACGGAGGGGCCTTTTAAAGACAGGAAGTAATGGCCACCTTGGATAGTAATAGCTTTAGTAGAATACATGTTTAAATATATATATATGTTTTTTTCTCAAAAAAAAATTTTTTGGTTAATATTTAAAGGTTGAGTATCCAAGTACATTCATATTTAATCACAAACTTACAAAGCATTCTGCTTTTCCAATAGCATGGTTCACATGGCAAATTTACCAACATGTGATGTGTAGAGCAAAAGAACACTTGCCGAGGCCGACACACAGGTGTATTAATAGTTCCTAGAATCAGTTCATGCAAATCAGTCCAAATTCGTAGTCAAAACAAGCACAAAGTCAGGTAACAGACATGAACTGGGCATGGGGAAGAATCAAGGTTCAAACTTGAACAATAATCCAAAACCAGGAAAGACAGAACATAGAAAACAGCTCTGGGCATGTGGCTACCAAATATTTCACTGAAGTGAACAAACGATGGGGCTAATATATACAAACTAGCTGAGGTTAACTAAACAGGTGGAAACAATGAAAAAATAACCAGTGTGCAAAAAACAGGTAGGGATGAAACAACTAAAAATTGGGTAATAGAGAACAGGTGGAAACTAAAGTGTTTGGAACTGAAGTTTGTGATTTATTAAGACACTGAAATACAAAACTACTTAGAGACAGGATGTTACAAGGCGTAACAATGAACACTTAAAAATCATGTCTACAGTTTTTGTTGCTATATCTGATATCTGATGTACAAACACACTATAAATGGTTTTAGATTAATATTATTGTTAGACTTTTAACTAATGGCACTGACTGACCAAAATATCTAAATAAATAAATTCTGTTGGCCTACAGAACGACTGAACCAAATAATCTAAAGTGATGATGTCTGTATAAGAACTGTTGACAGAAACTGATGTCTAATACTAAGAATCTATCACAGCACAACTCCTGAGAAACCTTCTATCAGCTTTGGTTGAGGCAAGTAATGCATGCTGACTGCAGGTCTGTGTTTGTCAGAGGAGGTGTCTGCGGGAAAAGTGCCAAGCCAGAAGATTGACACTCATTAGTGGACTGCTAGAAGCCAGAACCTAGAGATGCATTTTGAAGATGCCATATCCTACTAAAAATAAATTATGAGTGATTAATACTAATAAAGCTGGATGAATTAGAGAAAGGCTTCAGCAAGGCCGCTGGTTGGCAAGCTGTTGTCACATGTAACACCGCTTTAAGCCACCATGACAGCCGCCACCCCCAGCTTCTTTGTGCTGATGCTGCCCAGCCTCAAGCTGAGGCCTTTTTCAAAGCTGTCATTCATAGAAAACCGCAAATACACTGCGCACTCAGACACACACACAGACACTCACATCAGTGTCTGCTTCATGCCATAGCTTAAAAGCAGTATGGGTGAGCAAAGCTAGAACCCAAAGGCAAACAGACATACACCCAAACAACTACACCATAAAGGCCATCTGCCCTGCCCTTAATTCTTTAAACTTTTAATATAGCTTGAAAGCCAAAAATGAAGCTTGTCTATTATCACATTTGTTTTTATCAAACAAATCATTCATTCTGCCAATCAGTCAGTCAATCAAAAGTTCATTGCTCTGACTGTAGAAATAACCCTTCAATTAAAAAGAAACTTTGGGGTTTACTTCTGACCTCAGGTCTTTATAATACTGATTTGTTTTCTCTGCATGACACTCACTCATTATCTAAACCACATAACCTGCTGCTGGGACAAGGAGAGTGCTGGACTCAGTCCCAGACGTCAATGGGCAGAAGGCAAGGAAACACCCTGGACAGGTCACCAGTACATCACAGAGCAGACACACGGAGAGACAAACACATTTACACCATGGGTAGTAACTCCAATTTGCCTGACTGCATGTCTTTGGACTGTTGGACCACACAGGCATGGGGAGAAAATGCAAACTACCACCTAGCTGAAGAGTTGAACCCTTCTTAATGAGAGGGGACAACACTATTCACTGCACAACCATTCTGCCCAGTTACTGTACACTGCAATTGTGTCACCGTAAGAGAGGACAGGTTCCCTTTTGAATTTGGTTTCTTTCAATAATATCTATTTTTTAAACAAATATAACTTTATTTCAATTGTACCTAGAAAAGCAAATGTGCAATTACTTGAATAATGAATAATATTTTTGAAACTAAATTTGTTATTCACTGTTTATCAAATCTAGTGTCAAATCTCACTATTAATGTGAAAAGTACAAAATTTGCATTTTGTAGCAAAGTTCACCATTTACAAAGCTTGAGGTTCACAGTGTGTTTAGTCTGGTTGTGTTTTTATAAAATAACAAAAAATACCAATTATTTGTGGACATGGTCTGTGTATATAGTGTATTGTGGGTGTGACAAGTCAATTGTATAAGCGTTTTTTCTTGTGTTCTGCTGTTCACTCAATCAGAGATCCTAGTAACATTTCCAGGATGATGCACAGACACTCACCAAGGCAGGAGTGAACACGATTGCATGTGTATATAATAATCGGACGAACAAAATCCAAAACACATTCCAAAATCAAGGTCGGAAGCAGGCAACATGCAAACAGGATTTTAGAGGCTAGACTACAATCAAAATCTTAAACAAGGCACAGGATCAGAAAACCAGGGAATACAGACTCACTAAACAACTTGATATAGGCTCAGACGGCCAACCAAATACTTCACAAAAGAAAACCACAAAGAGCAGAGTTTAAATAGGCAAACTGCAGGGTTAACTCAAAACAGGTGAGCATAATCTAGAACATTAAACAGGTAGGAAAAAAACACCAACTCTGGGGACTGAGAATGGATGGGAAACAAAGTACTTGGGCAGGACACAGCAATCTTGCCTGGTCGCTGTGGATTCTTGGAATCTGGTTTTCAGCTGGAGTACTAATATTCATATGTTCTCTTCATATCTGCACTGGATTCCTCCATTATGTATTGAAAACCCCCTAAATTGTTTCTTGCTCTAGTTCTTCCCTTGCATTGCTCAAATATCACCAACATGCTTATTAATACATTAGTACATTAATGACATTTAGTACATGAGAAAAAGGTTAGGAGCTTAATTATATCTGATAGATCATAAAACTGACCTCATGTGAACACAGAAAAAAAAAGAGTGGAAGAAAAGTCTGTGGGTAAAATAGGAGGCAGGTATCATTACAGGATGTCTTCCGTCTTCCTTAGCCTAGTGCTCTCTTGGGCTGTGTTTTCCCACAGTGGTCCTTCCTGATGAGAGACTAAATATACTTCCCACCAAGCAGTGGTGCTTTCATCAGGCTGAGAGTAGCAGGCCAAGCCTCTGTGCCAAGTGTGTCACCGCACAGGATGGAGCACCAATATTACTGAACCATCCTGCCATCAAAAGCCTAGGCCACATGGAAAATACAAAAAGCTAATTGTGAACTTGCTGTAAATTCATTGGTCTTATTGCAAAGAGTATGATAAATAAAGTGGATAGATTATTTCCTAATGTTGCCTAATTTACTTGGTATACTTCAACTTTAGCTAAAACCTGTTCTGAAGAACTCTTTTGACCTGGTGCACCAACTATGCATTTTGGGGAAAAAAAAAACCAAGCCTACACACACCTCATGATGTCTCCTGGTAAACCAGTGTAATAATAACTGGAAAATAAATATATAATTTAGTTTGGCCCATAAACTAAGATAGGTGAACATTATAGTAAATTTTACACTGGATTTGACTCTGTTTTTAAAAAGCATGGTTTTAACAAATGAAGTGTAAATTATATATTCATAAATAAGGCTTTTATTACACTTAGAAATACATACAAATGTAAAATATACATGTCTATGATTCTCATCTATATTTGCCTTTAGGAATATTTCTCTTTAGTGTCCTGCAATAGTCTGGCAACCTAGAGGGGCTCCACATTTCACTATGGGTGAAATTCTGGAAAGCAAAACTACATATGAAACTGGGTTTGTTTGGTTTTTTTTGCATGAGACATAATTTTGGTAACCAATGAAACCACAGACACCATATGTATTGTGTTTAGCCCTCTTTAACAGACAGACAGGTAAATAATATCATCAGAAAAAGCTAATAAAAACAACAATGGTTGATGACAGATTTAAGGAGCTAAGAACTTAATGTGATGTTCCAGGCACAATATATCAGCCTAAAATTCATATTTTGGCCATTATAAACACATTCAAAGAAACTCTGGAATACAAATGAAGGACAATATTAAATACACTACTAACTGATGATTTGTCTTATAAAATCTTATTGTCCCTGTAAATTTCACAAAATGATAGAGATAAAACAATGTCCCACTCTTCCCTAAAGTGAGCTGTAACCATAGCAAGTGAATTACTGCACAAATCTAGTCAAAGTGTTCGAGTGTTCCATCATGCTCATATGCACCCTTCTGTTGTCATCCTGGAACATAGGAGTGCACAGAGGGTGATCTCAGAGCCTGACAATCTGCTTTTACTGAATGAATATCAGGAAATGGATATCACAGTGTTAGTGAGTCAATTACAGTTATACTTGCTTAAACTATGTGCAATCTGTACAATTTGTAAACACATGGTTAAGGTACAGATAGACACTGAAATAATATAAACTAATATTATATTAGAGCTGTTACATTATCCATAAAGATACACATATACAACTAATCACACACTGAATACGTCATGTCATTTCAACTGAATCAGAAACAAGTGGACTCCTAGAAACCATTAAATACTTTAAAACCTAATAACAGAATGCTTTCTAAAAGCCCTAAATTATAATTATGAAGTGAGACATATTTTCTGTTTTATGTAATTGGCTGCTATTCTCTACTATGCACAAGCATGCATTTGAACTTGATGTGGACTTAATGGGAACTAAAAAATTTGAATACCTCAGACTTAGCAGGTAGATTCATAAATATGATTAACTTCAATATTGCATGTCCTCAGCATGCAGGTACATATATATATATATAAGGTAGATTTAAACTGGCTTTTAGGGTGATTTATGATTGTCATGACTCGCTTACACGGATGAGCCTTGACACTGGGCCAAGTGCTTTTTCCAGGCTATGGGCCAACAGATACAGACACAGATACACTCTCCCTCATTCATGATTTCTCTCTGAGCAGACACAGTGGGGCAATACGAGTCTGTGCTTCGCTTCACAAGTCTTTAAAATTTGCCTTAGTCTTGCAGCCAACGAGAAGTGGTTTGGAGGAACAGACGGAATATTATGGCATTTTGCCAAGTCAAAGAAGACTAGGTTTTGGAGGGAATCAGTTTGGCCAGTGGAGCAAGCCACGGGAATGCCACTGAGAGCACAGCTGCCCTGTTCTGTCAAATGCAGGCACTGTGCTGTCTGAGCAGCTCAGCAAGCACAGCAAAGCATTTAATCTCCAAGACCACCCCCTCCAACAACGTGCTACAATTCTACATGGCCACACCAAGTGCCGCTTATACACCCGCTGCCTCTGCATTCCTGGTGTGGTTCCAATTCTTCTGTATTAACAGACATTAACAGACATCTTGTACAAGTACGTCAATAGCATTGCATCAGGTTTGGTGACTGAACACTAACTGTGAACATGTTTGGGTGGTCTCTCTGCTAGTATTAGCAGCATGAAATGTCATGTCTTCATTTTGGCTGCCTGTAGTCTCTTTTGTGTGCCCCCTCACCTGTTTATGGATTGACACATGGTTTAAAAAATCTTCAGAGAATGTTTACCATGCCACTAAACTGCATGACAGCTCCATACTGACAGAAACAAAGTAATTAGAATGTCAAGGGATTTTGCCATTGGGAAAACAAGTAATGTTTTTAAATGTGTATAAAACGTCGGTTCTCTTCTAGGCAGGTGTCACATAATTATTATAGCTGTTCTTGACTGTCGTATCAATCTAAATTCATTGTTATATTCTTGTCAGCACTTTAGGTAAATTGGTGCTTCATATGGTTCTCACTCTACAAAGTGATAAATCATAATTGGACTTGGCTTAAGGAGCTCAAGTCTCTGTGCCTCAGTGCAGCCCCCAGTAACTAGGGTTAAAGTCTTCTCTCCAAGAGACTTAGCATTGATTACCAGCTAATTATAAATGAAGGAAGTGACAGTCTCTTTACCCGAGGTAGCAGTGGAATACATTTACAAGAGTTCATGTGATATTGGGTGTGAATTCCACAGAGTTTTAAGTGCCACCTTCATTTTATCCTCTTACGTCAAGTTGTCTGTCTTTCACTCTATTTGCTCTCGCTCTCTATCACTCTCTCTCTCTGTTTCTATCTCTGTCTCTCACTCTCTGTCTCTCTCCCTCTGTTGCTCGCTTGCTCATTCTTTCTTCAACTCTTAATTTTACTGCCTCTTTTCACAGCCCCCCTCTGCATTCACAGCTCCTGTAGGTGGTGCCTCCCCAAAGCCTACTTTCACACCCGACGTGGGGATTCAAATAAACATATGTTGTGTTAATTAGGTCCCCGTGCCTCTGTATAGTAAGACAGAAATGCCTAGTACTGGGTTGGTAAAACATATGCTGCTAATCAAAACTATTTACACATTGATTACGAAGTCTGCCCCATTTCTGGTTCCTCACAGTTGAATCCAAAAACTCACTTTACTGTATGACTCCCTGTAAATGGTACCTGTCATGGCTTATTTACTATTAAATCTGTATATCATCACCTGCTAATTGCTGGTTCATTCTCTGTTGCCTGAACTCATATGGTCTGGATTCCACATGCTGAAATCTATTTAACATTTTGACCATGTATTAAAAGCCATCTGAAAAAGTAAAAAAAAAAAAAGCATGAACGTTTTAAGCACAGCACACAAGTGCTGTTTGACATGAGTGATGAAGTACAGTGCGGCTATCTCTCAGCGCTAGGGTCCATGGGAACACTGGCCTTGGTCAGGTTTCAATGGGGGGAGGGGGTCAGGAGTAAGTCTACCTTCCTCCATGCACTCTGCTGAGAGTAGAGCATGCAAGTCATCAACAGAAATACTGTGTGCACAGTATGCAATTCACCAGATTCTGAGGTATAGAGAATAATACTGGTAGGCACAAATCTAAAAATGTAAAATACAGGGAAAATCTTGTACTTGTAGAAAAAAGTACTGCATAGAATGAGTCAGAAGGTCATGGCTCTGCCACATAACTATATGACACATATGAAACTGTGACAAAAACACTTATAACAGTAGTGAAAAAAAAGACAGTAACATTGGCAAAATAATCAGAAAGTTTATAACTCCCAACATCACACTGTTACTTGAGCGTGGTTCTAAACACTCCACTGTTCAGCTGTATAAGTGAAACCTTTTGCTTTTTAAGACGATCTTTAATTACTTTTACATTAATTTATGTGTTTTCATGCTACAGTTATCACAAACGTCTCAGTATTCAGCCAAAGTCATATAACAGCTCTGATGATCTATTTTACACGTTAACATAAAACCTCTTCCTTACAAGAACTTTCTAGTGTGTAATGGGAGGGGTATACTGCAATGCACGTCATAGCAAATGTACGATCTAGTGCATTTTCATGCTTGCATGAAATAAAACTTGACAAGTCTAAAGTTTCTTAGCACCAAAATTAGAAAACAAAACTGTAACCTGTTGACAACAACGTGCCTATTAAATGTGAGAATGTTTTACATTTGAAAGCAGTGAATAAATGCTTCTACCACTCCAGGGTACAAAAGAAGATGTCACTGATAATGTAATACCTGTGTACGTTATTAGAGAATGTGTGAGTGGTCTAAATGTGGACAGAAGGTGAGTTTATCATGGGGACACTGGTGGCTTTCCTGCAGCGAGGTAGTGTATCTACAGCCAGAGAGGTGACGTTCAGCCTCACAGCAATGAGAGGGACGCACGGCTAGCCTGCTCAGCATAACACAGGAGATGATCTGCCCCTGCCGTGAGTGTCAACACCATTGAGTTCAACATGTGACCTTGTGAGCTCACCTTGCTAGGAGACACACGAAAAATTGGAATTAGTGCAGTGACAGCATTGAAAAGGAACTGTGTCATAGTTGTACTAGGGGGGATTCTTTTGCTGTTACTGTGTGTGGTGTGTGTGGGTGTGTGTGTGTTGGGGGTGGGGGGGTAGGTGGTTAGATATGGGTATGTGTGTGCATGAGTGTGTGCATGAGTGTGTGTGTGTGTGTGTGTGTGTGTGTGTGTGTGTGTGTGTGTGTGTGTGTGTGTTTATGAGTGAGAGAGACAAAGAAAGACAGAGAGAATACATCTCTGTATGTGCGACTGCGCAATGTGCATCATGCTGCATAAAATGGATTAAAACTCAAATGCAGAATGTGCACATTACATTACATCCATCTTTATTTTATTATTATTGTTGTTGTGGTTAACATTGTTTTTGATGTTCTTCTTTTTCTTTTTCTTCTTTTCTTCTTTTCTTCTTCTTCGTCTTCTTTGTCTTCTTCTTATTATTCTTATTATTATTGTTATTATTATTAATGTTGTTGTTGCTGTTGTTGTTGTTCTTCTTCTTATTATTATTATTATTATTGCATTATTCTTCTTCTTATTATTATTATTATTATTATACTATAAATGAATTAGTATAAAACTATAAACATTATGTAGCCTATGTATATATGAATGAACTTCAGTATGTTTGTAAATTAATATAAATGAAATGGCACTTAAGTCACTAGAGTCATACTAGTGTTATTTTTCTTTATTTAACTTGTTTTCTGTAGAACCAGTTTTTTAAAGTTAATTTTAGCATAATTGTTTATCAAAGCCTAGACATTGTGCTAATGCAATGATCTAATCTCAGCTGTGTGATAATACAGTAGTCTGAGTATGGAAAGGTGTGTATAAGTAACGGTGCCCTTATATGTGTCCTTAGGATCAGTCACAGACAGTTATAAACAGTTATACACTATATGTGTGTGAATAAGGAAAGTAGTACCACAGAAACATATTCGACATGTACCTAAACATTTCCTCGTGTTTGATAAACCAATGAACTAGTGGCAGGGGGTTAGCCTATCACCTATCACCTGCCTGAGCTCCGACCCCGCCCCCTCCAATTACCTCTCACGGAATGTATATTATAGGCTGGGAGACCGGCAGCTCTCATTCTGATATAAAATTAAAAAAGTGATGCACTGTTATTTATATTACAGTAATGTACCCAGTACAATGAAATAAATCAAGAAACACCGATATGTTAGGCATGCCAGACATGAGACGGGTCTTATTTTGGCCGTAAAAAGAGACAGGAGCAGTTCTCAGAAGTCGGAAGCCTGTGTTAGAGAGAGCCAGAAAGCGCTTCATTTTGTGTTTGCTCCTTTCCATTAAAGATTTCTGTGGAGCCTGTTTATTTTAGTAGGTAAAGAAAGTAAGCTGTCAACTTATGCTACTGCACGTAAGCGCGGAGCAAGCCTGCAAATGGGCGGCATAGGAGGCAGCTTCTATATCAACATGCTCAATGGAAGCGACGCGCAAAGTTTGGCCAAAGACGCAGAGACGAGCGGTCACCTTCACCGGACCAAGGAGCTAGCGGACTTCAAAATGGGCGTCCAAGACGCGAGGTTGTTTTATCAAGACTCAGTTCCGAATGGCCAGGACAACTTTCCGCTGCCGTACCACGGCGAGCAGAGCGCTGGCGAACTCGGAGCGCAGGCGGGGAGGTTTTTCTCCGCGGCGGCGGCGGCGGCGGCAGCTCCGCTCACTAACTGTGCGTTCAGTCGCAGCAGCGCGGCCCCAACTTACGCAGGGGCTGATGGGTATTCACCGGACAGTAAGGACGGCTACTCGGCCGGCGCGGACACGTATCACGCGCACTTCCAGCATGGCTTCCCACGCGCGTCTCTGTATTCCTTACCTGGCCTACAGGTGTGCGGGAAGACGCAGGTGCTTCTCAATAACTACCCGCTGTGGGCCAAGTTTCACAAATACCAAACCGAGATGATCATCACCAAGCAGGGCAGGTAGGTAAACCATTTACACAAGTAAAGTTCTCAAAAAACTTTAGCAGGCAAAAATGATACGGGATTTACATCTAGGGAGTAGGATTGTGGTGTGGATGTGTAGAATAAATGTATTTTATTTGGAGTGAATAAGCACAGCTGGAGCATCTGCACAGGAGAGCAATCCGACTGCTGTTAGGAAGTGTGATAAAAAAGTTTTGTTAATGCTGGATGTAAAAAAAAAAAAAAATAGGTTACAGATACTCCCTAATCATGCATGAAACCTAACTGTCTTGTCAAAGTCAACAAGTATTCACAATAAGCTGTTCTGTGGTCAGTTATGGCTTGCTTAATATGGCCTGGAGATTAAAAGCAATAAATGTCTCATTTCTTTGTTTTCTTACTTCTTCAGTGGGAGACAATTAGGACAACAAATTCTTGAATTCTTAATTTATGAAAGACAGTTGCTCTGTTAGACTCAGTGCAGTATAATGATTGTCACTATTTTATCTGGCTCTGTTTTCTCACCATATAAAACAGTTATAATATTGCTTAGTTTACTTCTTATTTACGAAAATGTTTTGTATTGTATTATGTGCAAGTTTTTGGATAAGTGCAACAGTTATCTATATACACACACCAAAAAACCCTGAAAGCTGGGTTCTGAATTTGACTCATATTTTAACAAATAGGTTTTCTGAAAGAAACAAAAGGTCTTCTGTGAGTTTTGTCTTGTGTCAAAATGCGGTTTATTCATTAGCTATTCTTTACTTAAAGTAGTGCCCACACATGTCTGTGAATTGAGACCAAAATACAGTGCAAAAAAGTACAAAAATACACAGTATAGGAAAATGTAAAGTAAAACAATAAAATAATAATAAAAAAACACATAAAAATATTAAAAACTGTAAACTTATGTAGAATATGTTTTGCTATCAGTTACAAAATATCGTGATCACTTTCTAGATCTCACTGTCTGCTGTATTCCAGTGGCACAGCCAGCTCTTCATATAAAACATTATTAACCTTTACATGCTGCAGTAAGCAGTTTACATTATTTAACATTATTTAAGTAAATTTAATTGAATTATTCAAAATAGACTATGAACTCAATTGTGATCAGTTTATATGACTAGAATTGTATGAGTGTATCTTTGTTTGAGGGGATTGCAGCAGGGATGTATGAAAACACACACATTTTGATGTAACTTATAATGGCAGATGCCTCGTGGATAATGACATTGTACCCATGGTTGCCCTGTTCGTATAATTGAAGTAATAGATACATCTCCCCCAGAACACACATATACACACACATTCACACATTCACACATTCACACACACACACACACACACACACACACACAGACGCACACACACGCAAACACAAATTGATTAGTCAGTCACTACGGCAACCATTTTTACAAGTCATGGAAGAAACATATAAGACACAGATATGCTGTATAAGTGAGTGAGCATATCCTTTTAACTAGGCCAAAATTATTTCTAGATTATAGAGTATAAGACTGTGGTTGTGACTGAGATACTGGTTATTTATTCATTAGAGAAAATACTACTAAGCAAATTGAAAATTAAAGGGATTTTATTTTCCTCAGTTAATTTTGACCCCATTATTTGAGTTAATTAATGAATTAAACGACACTATGAACAGAATAATTGTAGATTTGAATTAAATACTTATAGATCACAGAACTTGGTTCTGTTGCAACCAAAAATAGAGTGGGTGATAAATTTACATAATGGAGTTTTAAGCTAAGTCTCTCCATGCAAAGAAGTGTTCGAGCTCAGTTGATTCTGCTATGGGGGTGGATGAGTGTGATGATGTGCTGCTGGTGGTGGTAAGGTTTGGGGAGGCTGAAAGTCTGATGGCCATACATCAGTGGAGGTGGCTTTGAAGTGCAGGAAATGAAGAAAGGTGCTTTTTCCCTCTCTTGCACTCTTTCTTCACTCACTCTCTTTCTCTCTCCTCTGGTCTGTTAGAGTGTGTAGTGAGGCAGGTTTCTTCAGAAGTGAGGTGAGACACAGTCCGAGATAAAGCTTTGAAATCTTTGCTGTAAGGCCAAGAGCCCGAAACGAGAGCAGCGGGCCTTCGGTCCTTTTCAAGTTCTCCTCTAAATCTGGCCACATTTCCTCCAGTACCATCTCTGCTACTAAAACACTCACCCCGCAAACTTAACATAACCGATTAAAGATTCTCTATGATGGCTTAAAATTAATTTTGAAGGGCCGAATGGTGCATCTGAAATGTGCATCACACATTTTTATAAATTGCTAAAAGTGATGACCATGATATAAAAAAAAATAAAATTAAATGCTTTTTACTTTACCAGGCTTCTGTATAAATACCACATCGCTAAAATCAGTTTTAGGGATGCAAAATATTTAACACATAAACCCAATTGTACCTAATTTACACGTGTACCCAATTTAGATTAACACTTATTTATTATTTTTTTATAGTTATTTCTCTTATTTGAATCTAAATATTATTATACCATATAGGAATATAATGTCTAAAAGTTCTAATCACCAAGGCATGACTTGCCATATGTGATCATTTATCTTTACTATCTTTCACTATCTTTAATTTCATACCATCACATCTATAGTAAATTCTGCACCTCTCAGATGAGTGAGTGGAAATCATAGATATTTTTTGCATCAGTAAATTTATAAAGCACAACTGGAAACTGGTGATGAATTTATAATATTTCCAAGCCTATCTTCATGGCATAGTTAAATAGTATTGTGTGGGGTATAGTGTTTCATGGCTATACAATGTTTACGCTAATTATGCCCTTTTATATACCAGAGGTGTAGCTGAATATATTGTATGACATTACTATGTGATGTTGGTGTCTGTGTATTCAGACCCTCCGTTTGTAAAAATATCTAGTCTTTATTGAGGTACAGAAAAGCAGTGAATGTTGCAATAAATTTCTTGTGGTCATCATATAATCTCATTTGTAATATGAAATGAAGCAGCAGAAACCCCATTTCTAAACTGTTCTGATAAAAGGCACTAATGTGGTTTTATAAATTTTTGGGCTCATTCTTGATGTGTAAACCACTTTATATTATATAGTTAATCATTATAAACACGAGGGTGTCAAAACTTCTATAGGAGCAATGAAAAGCACTCAGTTTCCTTTGCCACTTGTACAGTCTTTCTGTGCCCTGTGCTGCAAAGGCAAGATATTTCGGGCTATTTTTGATGTTAGTGTTTGCTCTATGTTTTTTTTTCTCTTTGCTGAACATCACTTCCTGTTCGTCTGTTGATGGTAACATGGAGTGCGCAGAGTCTTGCTGCAGAGAGCCAGGCCTCAGCAGCAAAATACCTACTGAGTGGCACATTTGCAGTTTCTCGCTACAGGGTGGCATGTTGCATGTGACTACAGCTCTAAGAGAATCCAGAAGTACATGTGCATTAGATACAGACAACAAGTGACAGAAGCAATTTAGTAAAATTGCTTCAAGATCAAAGGAATTGTCTGTTATGAGGGATGTGAATGTGGTTGCTGATCTCACTCTGTTTTTCAGCAGTAAACGCTGCACTGGTGTTTAGTACAGTGAGAATGCTCCACCAGCAAAGTTTGTTAAGTGGTTTCTATACTCACCACATAGATAAAATCCAGAAGAAAAGACATATCTACATCTATCTACACTACGCTTAAATCTGTGCTGATAGTTCACTCACCCAGTTTTATCTCAGACAGGGTTACAGTGCTATCGAATCATACATGTACAAAAATACAGTATAGTAGGTCAGAGTTTTGGAAACCTGGTTGTATCCATCATGATGTATGTATCCAACATTTATGTATGATTTATGTATGATGACATCAACTAGACCTGAATTCCTGTCTTGGTGAATCACTGAGTGCACTCAAACAGAAAAATCCTCTCAGCATTGAATTTCCTGTAAGACAACGATCATTTGCCTAACATCCCTGCTACTATACTTTTTACACATCCATCATGCACTTTTACATCACACACTTCTCTTTTTTTTTTTACTCACCTCTATCAGTGTATTAATTGATTTGCTTTATAATAATGCAATTCCGACTGTGATCTTTTTAATACTAGTTTGAGTGCTATAATGAATAATTATTATAGCACAATTATAAATAATCGTAATATAATTATAAATAAGAATTATATTTAATAATCGTTTACATTACGTTTTAAAAATAAGTGGTTCTCTATATGCTTTTAATTTTTGAAAGTTTCACTTCTTATTTAATAAAAACCAACACATAACAGAGTCCTAGACAGCAGAAAAGACATATCTTTGTTTGGCAACCACCTACTGGCAGAGTACTGACTGAGTCAACAAGTCACCAAGTTTCCACAGGTTAACAATTTCTGTCATAGTAAACCTTAACCTCCTACTTATGCAAAACAAACCCTCTGTGGTAAACCTTTAAGTTTCCCCTTCGCCAAGTACTGATTTCTTATAAATCGTCTCTTTTAGATAAGTATGGCCATGAAAGCCAGTCAGGAATGAGAAGTGTCAGTGGTGCACTCTGGTTATAAATCAGATTGAGTAGAGAGAGAGTAAAGTGGTAAAAACAGAATCCTGACGCTGGTTTCTGTTTTCACTTACAGTATATTGATGATTGATGTAGCTGCTGCTGAAGAAGAAATTATTCATTTATTCTTTATATTTTGTATTACACCACTTCCTGCCTCATATTTATCAAAGTGATAAATACTAATCGCTTTATGTCGACAGGATATTTAGATACAGGATGCTTTGCTTTGTCTTATGATTTGCTCTTTTTTTTTAATTTGCTTTACATTTGCCAGATAGTTTACTACATTATTGTCATAAATATTGAAAGAGTAAAGAAAATGGCATATTTCATGATGTTTAAGTATCACAAAATATAATTATTAGGTTTAAAATTACTAAACGCATGTAAGGTTCTTATAGGTATGATTTAGTACGAAAGCACTCTGATACACCGATATAGAGACAAGCTTGTGTGTCAAAAAAAAAAACCTAACTGACTCCTGTAGTGCTGATGATCTACATATTTTCTATGCTCTAACAAATGATACACAAAGTTGTGCACATCTTTATCAAGACCTGCTTTTCTGTATTAGACTGAGGAAGTACAGGGGGAAGTACACACACACACACACACACACACACACACACACACACACATATATATATATATATATATATACATACACACACAAATATG
>JAOVVF010000051.1:14055628-14073715 GCA_028565595.1 Duopalatinus emarginatus | reverse complement strand
AAAAAAAAAAAAAAAAAAAAAAAAAAAAAAACATTCTGTGATAAGGCTGCACTTACTTACTTAGTATGTATAATGTTAAAAATAGAAATACAATGTTTCAATGACCAGTAGTTTGGATTTGGTAACCTTAACATGGGAGCAGTGTACTCATTTCAGTGCTAAACCAAATTACATATTAGCAATACAGTGAAGAAGACAATCACAGTGAGATATTTCATACTGCTTGGTTAAGTAATGGTTAGATGTCACTCAGGTCAAGCATGTGCCAATGAATATTTAGCTCCATCTGTTTAAGTAATGGAGATGATAAAAGTTAATACTGATTTGAAGTGAGTTATGTTATGTTTATTGTAGTTGTAAGGTGCGAATGATTAATAGTTATAGTTACTTAACTGGAAATTGGAAACTGTTTCTATTTCAAGTGCAATTTAAAAGGTGTTCATATTAATTTAAATTTATATGTTTTTTTTAATTCTTGAACAGTTATTTTATTAATTTCAATTCTTTTTTAAACACTGAATATGCAGGTGTACAGTATTATTAAGATAATAGGTGACCTCTAGTGGATGATCTCTCTATTCATATATAATAATTCAGATATAATAATGGACATTATTTATCAAAGTTACAAAAAATGGCTGCAATTTTGTTCACACAGAATGATATATGACACAATCCTCATCTGAATGATAAAACTGTAATATGACAAAGGCAGAAGTAATCAGTAAGAATCAGTTTTGGAAGTGTGGACATAATCCCCTACTCATTAGTCCCTTATTTACATGCTATAGGCATACAGCATATCCTAGTTTATCCACAAATACATTTATGTATGTCTTTGTTCAAATGCAACTTTGTGTGAAAGCCACGTGTGAAAGAATTTACACTCATTCTGTAATATAAAAATTAATTGTCGACATTAAGCTAAGTTTAGCAAATAACAGGAACCCTATAAATAATGCAGAAAACTGTCCTGAAATTATGTATTTGGTTATTGCAATAAAATATATGTCTTTTTTTCATAATGAATCTTTTTTTTTTTCATCAGAATGGGCTAACATGATAAAATGTTCTCATTAAATTATATTAATTGTAAAGTTAATTGTTGACTGTACAAACTGGTTATGCAAAGCCCCAGGAAGAGGAAGCACTGTTTCTATTCCCACTTAGATTAAATCCTATTACAGGAAGTCTCGCTGGAATAATGACTTTTTAAAAAAGGGCGAAAAAACATATGCAAGTAAGAGAATAAATCTTTCACCTGATAAAATCAGATATGAAGATAAGTCCTGCAGTTAATTCATCAACTCCTTTTATTTTAAAACACTTCCCATGTGTCATAAGAGTGATGCTGAACTATATGAAACAACCATATGATCCTATTATACAACCCAGTCCCATGTTTTGTTATTGTACTGCCAGAGTAGTGTACTCCACATTCTCTCTCTTCACTCCTGTTTTCAGTTACACATGTAAATGTTTATTTACACAGGTAAATGACCTTCCCCATTAAGAAACATTTAATAATTTGCTTAATTCTGAAAACCTAAAGCTCATGAATCATCAACATGACTCCAAACTGCTAAACTCTAAGCACAGTTCCACTTGGTCTCACTCAAACATCATTCTAGTTTCAGTATTGCAAACTGAACACAAACTGGATTATATAGTATATACTTTAGTCATCTAGAAATACTGGCCCTCCAAATGCAAGAGATTTGTGGAGTTTTAACAAAGTAGTTTTACTCATGAAGGCAGGAGTGACGTATTTTCTCTGATGATCCTAATTAGGGTTGCTGAACTTTAAATCGCACATTTGCTTATCATTTGGGGAAAAGAACAAAGAGAATTCTTTAAAAAATATCTCAGGCATGTCTAAACAAAAATAATAACTGAAGAAGTGGATGGGATTTGGTCAGAAATCCATCATCAGTGGGTCGGTGTGAGATTGCAAAATAGCCCCTGCTTCCCTGTAGTCTAGGGTATCTTAAAGGTGCAGTATGTAGGATTTAGTGCCATCTAGCGGTGAGGGTTTAAACTGGAACCAGTTGAATACCACTCACTCACCCTTTCCAAGGGTGTAGTATAACCTATGATGGCCGCCAGGAGCAAGTAGCTACTTCAAAATGTCATCATCTGTCCCGGTTTATTTTACTGCAACTGTTCACTAATTTCTTGCCCCTTTTTTCCCATGGTCTCAAACTTGTTAGCCAGCACCAGTAACCAGTGAATCATTTCAGTCAAACTACCACTCCAACATAAAAACATGAAAGGTACTATCTAGAGCCAGTGAAGAAATGGCCTCTGTGGAAGACGGCTCACTCTGATGTAGATTTGAACAGCTCATTCTATAGTTTCTGATTTATAGTTACTGGTGATTATACACTAAAAAATATTACTATGAATATCATGTTCTAAAAGAGATCTCAACATTTTACACACTGCACCTTTAAGCTACAAAATATATATATTTTTAACATTACTCAAAGATCTTCACAAATGTATGTGTCCTGTTTACATAGCAGTCATTCTGAAGAAGATTGGGGGAAAATGTAGATGCAGAGTTGGATTAACAACCTAAATATTGCCTTAATATTAACATCCAGCTGTAAAAGTAGTGAGAGGCTGAATACTTCAACAGGGAGGAAGAGAAAAGCTTGGAGCTTTATCCTTGCCCAGTCTGTTGTGGGCAGTTCATCTGTGCTCTACAGTTTGCTTTGTGTTCAAGTCCATGTACTTTAAAAAAGATGCAAGAAAGTTTTACAGTCCAAAGTTTCAAATTCTTCTGAGACTTCACCATAATTCCAAGTTTTTCATGTTTGTGAATCCAGGATTCTCTCTGAGCTTCCAGTAAGTTCCATTAGTGAGCCACACTTCTCTACCAGCTGCATCAACAGATTTCCTACATAAAACAAAGCAGAAGAAATGCTCAACAACCAAAAGTCCAGAAATCATTTCAGATATTCTGGTCATCCCTCTTACCTAAAGAAACGAGGGATATGCTGCTCTCCTCTCTTGGCCAAAATCTTCCTCCGCTCTCTCTGTTGTTCCTCCACCTCATCTTTCTTTTTGTCTGCATCCTCCACCCTGCCTTCCTCCAACATCCTGGCCACAGTGAAAATGTAAAGCATATTACATACAATTAATCTATATAGCTCCACTCCCTACTGTGCAGAGGTTTGTAGACAAAGTAGGCAATTAACTAGAAATCAAGCTGCATGCTTATAGACTCACCTTTGATCAGGACGCAGACGTGTATCTGTTGGAGGCAGCAGAGGTTCAAGTTCAGGGGTCAGCTCATTCATTTCCATTGCAAAGCTGGTGAAGCCATAGTACAGGACATGATCCTTAGGCTGAGGGTCTGCAGTGTAGTACAGATATAGTCATAAATCTTTTTCTGTACACAATGCTTCCGAGTGATCAGTACAAGGATTGAAATGGATCTACAGGATATAAAAACTCAAAATGCAAGATTTTTAAAGATTTCAATATGAATGACATCAACAATATAATAGTTTGTATCTATTATATAGATTATATAAATATATTATACCATCTAAAAAGTTTACTTTTTAATCCACTTTACATGAATTTGGTATTGATTTTGAAAATATATTTTATTTTATTATTAAATACGTTTTAGTGTCATTATACATACAGTACTATAGTATCCAGTCTGTAGTGTGTGGTATATTGTATAGAGTGCAGCAAATAAATCTATCATTTATTTATTTAAAAGAAAATTAAATAGCATATATTTATCTTAGGATTTTAACTCAAACTTAGGATCTTCATCTTTTAAATGTAGTGTTTAGTAATGATACCTAAGATAAATTGCTTAAGAATTTATAAAAGATTTCTACAGTACATCTCAAAGCTTCTAAACAAAATATCCTCCAACTATCCTCATTATACCAACTTACATGGCTTCCAGATACACTGTGGATTGGGTAGTGTATCACAGAATATCCCCTCATGCCAGAACCCTCCAAATCGGTGCACTACTTTACCACTCTGGTCTAGTACTTGGCCTTGAACCTCATTTTTATTCGCATCTGAGCCCCAATAGCGAGACTGAAACAAAGAGAGAAAGAAGGATTTGTATGATCTATGGCTCTAACATATAGATCAAAACAGTGTCACAAAAGCAGGACAAAAAAAATGACTCACCTTAACAAATGTGATCTTACAAGTACAGACTGAGCTGTTCAGGTTGCGGATTGTTACCTCTCCATAGTGCTCTAGGTAGCGCTGCTGACTCAGGACATTGTGAATGCATGTCACAACTTTATTCCATTCATAGTGGTCTCCGTACCTAAACACACATCAATGCTCAGACACATTTTACCAGTGTTTAATATATTTGCATAATCTATTTTAAAATAAAATATGGATCTCACTTTGATAGAGTCACATTGACCATTCCAGCTGGCATTATCTCCAGAGACTTTCCCCAGAATTTATTTTTCCATCGCTGATCTACACACAAACAGTTTAAACTGACACAAAGTTGTTGATTGCTGATCCAGGGTGCATATTTTATTTTAATGTAAATTGTTAATTTCTGTCATGAGGACCCACCCTGCCAAAAGCAGAAGTTGTCAGAGACAGCATGGCAAGCAGAAATAGGTGGGTGATGACAAACCTGAAGACAGAACGGTAGTGAATTAGAAAGAGGTTTAAATGATTTTTCTAACTTGAGGTCAGTTTGAACAGTCACCTACTTGTTCACTAATATAGTGGAAACCTTTGTCCTCCCTTACACACTCAAAGGTCTCTCCCAGAACTGGATTAAAGGGCTTATACCGGTTACGATACTGGGCTGTAGAATAGCCAGAGATAGCAAAGGCAGCAATGTACACCTAAACATAAAAAAGACATTGTTAATAAGTACAATGTGTGTATGTGTATGTACAACAGTGTAGATGTATATTATATATACAGTATACCATATTGCACTTTAAAAAGATCTGCAGCTATAGCATCTGTGTAATTTGCCATAAAGTGAATACTGAATTAGTGAATACTTTACACGTTGTTTGAAAAGTAAAATCTAAACCTGTATGATTCATACTTTAATAGAGAGCACTGTTTTTTTAAAGATTAAATTTTGGGGGTTTCCATCGTATGTAGTCAGAGTAGATCAGAGTAATTGTGTAATACCTCAGCCTGACCACACATGAATACCACAAAGTCTAAGAGATATTAGTAAGTATATGTAAATATTCAGAATTTATTTTCAATAATATTCTACAATGCAATAATATCAGTACTATTTAATAATCACAAACGTACAAACCTCCCAAATATATGTCATATATACCTAGAACATTTTATTATCTCATTAACTCTAAATAGTAATCAGTACCATTCTCTGGTAGGGGTCGTCAGTATGGTTGGCTGTGTCCAGTAGCTCGGAATATTCCAGTTCCTCACAGAGCCTCTGGAGTAGATTGACAGGCTCGTTTAGGGCTGCCGGCATGGATACACGTGAAAGGTCCTTCCCAATATTGTTATAAAGGATGGTTATAAGGCCAATGTGACTGTTATCAGGGCAAACTGCAGCCAGTTTGGTGCGATGACCAGTGCTCTCCAAGTTTCTGGGCTTTGCTGAAGCTTTAGAAAGGCTGGCTCTGTACTTCCGTGTTGCTGTTACTACAGGTTATATGAGTGGGGAAACACACACACACACACACACACACATATTTATATATATAAATGCAAACATTAGATAAATATGATTAGATAACATTAGACACAAACCATGGTCTTCCTCAGGCTCTGAATTACTAGAGGCATCACTTAGACACGACTCGTCTGATGCCTCAGAAAAGCTTCTACAAATCTCATCATATGCGTCGAAATACTCGGCCACAGAGTCTGCTAGTGAGGAACGGCATATTGAGTCAGCCTGAAAAGCAGGAACAAGAAATTTACAAAAACAAACTGGTGCATGTAACTCAAATGTTTTAAAAACGACTGGAAGCAGAATTGGTAAAGGCTGCAGAGTGTTTAACTGATCAAGTTGATGAAATCCAGGAATGTGCAAGGAGACTGTTGAAAGAGATGTGAGAAGAGAAGCACAAGAAACTGGAAATGAGCTTTAGCTCGGGAAGGGACACACCTTTCTCAGGGTCACAGTGTGGTAGGATTCCTCAGAGGAGTCAGAGCACTCTGACCTTGTGTGGATTTGTGTTTGCCGGGACTTCATCTCTAACTGAACATACACACATATGTATACCTCTACACAATGGTGAATGTATGTACTGCTTAATAAGCTGCATACAGCAACAGCAGTAAGTATTAAAATCAAAACAGAACTCATAACTGACAGGTAATCTTACCTCAGTCAGGGTGTTACATATGTCATTAATTTGAGCAGAAGTGTTCTGGCGAAGTTCGCTGCTGGACCAGGCCTCCTGTAGATGCTGGCGCTCCTGGAACAGAGCTTCATGCACAGACCTTAAAGATGCATGCACTGTATTGGGGCAAGAGGAAGAAGTATCAGTTTTGAGGTTACACAATGTTCTTCAAGCCTACATCATGAATTGTCTTTATGTTCCCAAGTAACGAGGTGCCTTCTTATTGCAGGAAAAAAAATGTGAGGTTCCACTATTCTTTACCTCTTTGGGACACAGTGCAGATGTCCTGGTAGAGCTTCCGGCTTTCAGGGGAGCTGGAAAGGGCTGTAGAAGTAAGCTGGGTGTAGACATAGTCAGGGATGGAGGGCACTGAGGCACCCAGATGGGATGATGAGAACTAAAGAAAAAAAAAAACAAGAAAAAAACAAAAGCAAAACATATTAGTCCAATTCTTAGAGCAAGGCGCATCTTACTTTTTGAGATGTACAAATTACTTTTGATACTTAGAGTCTCTAAGGAAGATTTTCCAACATTTACAAGAATAGGTTGTAAAATTCAGGCAAAATTATAGCAGGGACTGGTTATCCATACAAAGGTGTAGAGTGTAGGGGGGCCTTCAAAGAAAAACCTTTGATGAATTAAGTAGCAGTTTCACACCTCACTTAAAAAACGTCCTGTTGACTCACCGATTTAGTAATCCTACGCAGCGGCTTAATGTAAAAAAAAAAAAGTCATTACAATTATTGACAATTTTACACTTACTGAGAACATTTTCAACTAGATGAAAAGATTTTAACTGTATGAAGAATGCCTATTTTATTACTAATAAAATAAGCATAAATAAGCAAAATAAGTGGGAGGATGAATACTGGTTACCAAAATAAGACATGATTCTTTAATAGGACAGCTTTAGAAACATCTAGCTCACCACGCCAAGTGCATGAGGATGACCCCATATCCTGCCAGATTTCTTCTTGGGCTTTTCAAGTGAAAGATTCTGTGGTTCAAACATAAAGCACTGATTAAATATCTTCTCTGTAGCCTAATGTTATTTTAAAAAGATTACCAGTCATTGTGGACGGTCCTTCTGACCTGCATACTGATGATCCTCTTTAATTCTCCATTGCTAACTGTTTTGCCTAACTCAACAGTGTGTAGCTTTTGGACCATCCGATTTAGATCATTCAGATCTATCTGACAGCGGTTCAGTTCTGGATAGGAGTAAAGACAGTACATAGATAAAACCCAACACACATCAGGCTCACAGTTACCAAAAATCTAATTTACCAAAAATCAAGCATCAATTTGTGTGTTTTTGTAAAAAAAAAAAAAAAAATTGCTTAGATCCTTGCACTTGCCCATTTTTCCTGTTTCTCACACATCAGCTTCAAGAACTGACTGTTCAGTTTCTGTCTAATATTGTCTAATCTTGACAGTTGCCATTGTAATGAGATAATCAATGTTACTCCCTTGACCTGTCAGTGGTTTTGTGATTTTAATGTTATGACTGATAGTGTATATGTTAAAAGTCGACTACAGGCAAACTAAAATATAATATATTAAATATTATATAAAATATTGAAATACCTTGAGCACAGCTGTCTGGGGCCTGGGCCTGCTGCAGCCAGGCAGATACTTTCCTACATACACCAGTGTCTGCAACCTGCAGGTCTTCACTCTGTGTTGCCATATCACCCATGTAAGAGTCGGACATGCTGTGGTACTAAAAAAAAACTTATTTTCAGTGTGTTAGTGTTAATGGTTACAGAGAAAAAAGAGAGGCTGGAATAATTATAAATAAATAAATAATTATAAAATAAATGACTATAAATGTATAGCTTTAATAATGCATGTAATAACACTAAGAGTGTACCTATACACATCCGAAAGTAGGAGATGGCAATAACTAACTTTAATATTAGAATTGCTGCAAATTACTTAAGTACAAGAGAAATAAAACACTGATAACAGTATGACAGCATCCTATCATTTATTATTTTATGTAACACACACTGCTGCATTTTATTAAAATACCTATCAAATCTAAATTGTAATAGATATGATAATAAGAATAGGAGGTATATCATCCTATAATGCATTTATCTTTTTTTACACCCATGCACGTGCAGTGACTTATATCAAAATGAAACATAGTACAGGATATTATTCCGATTATTGGTTTCCTTGGTGCATTAATACACTCTCATTAAGTAAAATCAGCGGCTGTTCCCACTTCTGATTCTTACTTTATACATTACATTACATATTACATATTAGCAGTTTACACCACTGATTATGAATACAGTATTAATGCATATTTGCTTAAGGTGGTTAATATTCATAGCTTACTGCATCTTGAGTAGCGCCATTTTCCTGAAGCACATTGCTGCCATGAGACAGGGCCTGCAGCAAGCTGTTATGAACATGTGCTGCCTCATTTCTCTTATACATCCGATGGGCACTCAGTTTGGTCACCCATATATAGTAGAGATCATGGTTCTTTGCCTTGATATAAACACAATCAAAATACCCACACATGATTAATTGCATAAACGTTCTTCTTTATCATGAAAAGTGCTTAAGATAAATAAATAAAGAAAGAATAAATATTTTATTAAATCAGTTTACCTTGATGTGATAGAGACTGTCTCCAGTATCCAAGTCTATCCGTCTTGCCTTTCTGTTTACTGACATCACTGCAAGACTGACGTCCATTGATCCATTTAATTTCCCTTTAGAACCCTGTTGGTAGTGTAACATGTGAGCTGGAACTCTGTATAAAGTGTGAAACTTAAACGTGTATAACAATTAACATCCTACTTACATCATATTGGTTTTTGGAATATCGGAGAATCCCCTTTTCCAATACAAAGTATCTCTGCAAAAAAACAAACATTATTTTCTCATTTCATATTCTAAGCCACTTACCCTACTACTTGGTCATGTGGGTGCCAAGGGTATCCAAGTGTGCATTGGGTGGAAGGCAAAGAAAAAAAAAAAAGACAAGTCTATCACAGGGCAGACAGATGTTCACACCTGGGGTAATTTGGTGTCTTTACTTTGCTTGAGTGCATGTGGGAGGAAACTAGAGCTCCCAGAGGAAGCTCATACAGACATTGGAATAACATTTAAACTGCACACAGAAAGGACCCTGGCTATCCGACAGGGTAAACAAACCCAGGTATTTCTTGCTATGAGGAATCAGCACTGCCCTATCTGCCACTGTGCCACCCGTTATTACTGTAATAATTCTAATAATTTATAATAACTCTTGATATGTAGTTAGGGCAATTAATAGGTTACAAAAAAGTAAAAGACACTAATTACTGACTACACAACTACATAAACCAGCAACTGCTTTCCACATTTTAACAATATAATCATCCAATTTTTTGATCACTTGAAATTACAATTTCTACCTGATGAACAATCATAGTTATACTTATGATTCCTCACATTCAGATAATCACCTTTGACTTCTTGGCAATGTTTAATGAAGCCTAAAGGGGTTTTATGAGCTTTACTAACCTTGTGCCAGCCTTTCAGAGGCCATTTTCTCTTCTTCATTAGGTAGCCTTCACAGATGCCAGGAGGACTCATATCCTGTTTGGTCTCACCACTGGCACCAAATTCCCCCTGCCGATCATCCATTATCTCCCAGTCTTTTATATTCTAAAGTTTAGATCAGACAGCAAACAGTAACTTTCACCTATTGCTTAAGCAAAAAGTATCTGAATCTAATACTTACAACTAAGTACACCTTTCCATTCTGTTAACTGTACAGAGAAATCCACCCTATCGTATACAATAATGAGGAGCACATCCTTTACGCAACTGGTTAAGACTTGTTTGGGATTAATTTGTGATTTACAGGTTGAACAACAGGTTTCCTACACCCAGTGAGAAAGCTCTTAAGGGTGTATTTATGTTTCTGCTCATAAGGAACACAGTGGTGAAAGGTCACAGAGAAATCAGTGTGTTTGTGGGAGCCACCTGTCGTGAGTGGCGAGAGGATGCAGTGCTGCTGCTCCGGGAGTGAGTGGGCTTTTGCAATCCAGCAGATGATCTGTCCAGTCCTGTCTGAAACTGGCTGTGCTCTATCATCAGTCCATAAGGTTCCATATTAAAAATATTCTCTGCACTTCTTGGTTGCTTAAATGCAATTTACATGCAAATGTATCCTGCTCTAGATGATCATTGAGGACTAGAGCTCAAAACATATGTCTGAAAAGCAAGAATAATACACATTATTACACAAATATTCATGTTAACAATTTTTATTACTGGTCAAGGTTGGGTTGCTCCCAACAAGGTAAAGATCAGTTCTCTGTAACAAAGAATTATTTATATATTCATTTAGTAGCTTTCACTCGTCATCTAAACTATATAAAGGGATGACCTGTGGACTTCCCTTTTGAAACCAAAAAGAAAAGTAACAAACAGCAAAAATACCAAGGAGCCATTTTGTATTGTTTGCTCAAAGAATAAATATTTCAGATCTGGCATCCAATCCACTCATGTCAGTTGGATTATTCTGATTGTTCATCACATGTATACAGATCAGGAAGCTCATTGAAAAAAGACACAAAGCACTCTCACAAAGCAGTCTAGCTGTTCACTGAATACAATATGATAATACACTACATACAGAAATAACTCCAAATAAAACTACATGATTTGTTAAAATGACTCTATGAAAACTAAATTACATACAAATACTGTTAAGCTGAGTCAAAGAAGGATATCAGTGAAGCATTCAATCCTAATGGCTGAATGTCAGGTTTACACTTACACCACAGAACCATTAAAAAAGAAAAACAAGTACAATAGTCGGAGCAAAGTAGAGAGATGGGTGTGTTTTAAAACAAGTTGCAGAGAATACTAACATGCTCACACATGCACATCCAGCAACTATCAGCCAGAGATAATTATCTGGACATTTGAGCAATGTGATAATGTGACAACCTCTTTTTAGGAGTTTCTTTTAGTAACAAATCAATAATCAAGATCAAAATAATAATAATAATCATCATCATCATCATCTCAACTGCTGCAAATTATAGATGGAGATACATTAAAATGGAGACACAGTAGACCAGTAAGATAGCAATCTATCACCAGCAACAGTCTCTGTGTAAAAGGATTAAGGTAATTGACTTTACATAATGTTTTTTTTTAGCATGTATAACATGTTGCTTCTGTAGCCCAGGGCAATGCCTTAATAAGATGACAATAATGATAATAGCAATTTTCCTCATTATTATTATTATTATTATTATTATTATTACCTGAAATTGCAGATGTGAACTGAATTAAACACACACAATATCATGTAAAAGATATGTGACAGCATGCAAAATAAACCCAAAGTCTCTAAAATCCACATGCAAATTTCAGAAATTAGATATGTACGGTTGTGTTAATAAAGGATGACAAAAGTTTAGTGAAACAATAAACTGAAACTGTTAAAAATACTTTTGCAGTGCAAAGATTTTTTTTTATCTTGAAAGTGAAGGATAGGGAAAGATTTAACACTGAGGCTGGATTGACCTCAGCTGCAGAAGCATGTAGGAGAAAACAGGATAAAGAGATTTTACAAGGTGCCAAAGCTTTGCTTACTCAACATGGACAAAAAAACAAAACATTGGACCATTACTTGATCTTGGGCATGTTAAGTTATTTATTTTCAAGGACATGTTTATTGTTTCATCCACTTTATAATTTACACATTATTGCATTTAGACTGGTTTTAAAACAGAGTAGACTTGTATACTATTTTTTCTAGTACAGCCTAATATTTTGTATACTCTTTGTTTCTTAAGTCAGGTACTACAAGGGATAATTAATAAAAATTATTAAAAAATAATTTAAAAAAATAGAAATAGTGTAATTCTTTAAATAAATTGAATAAAATTTTATCAAGTGATGTAAAAATAGCATAAAGAGACAAAGTTGCTCATGTCTCTCATTAAAAGGGGAAAAAAATTGTCTCATTGAGCTTTCGTTTGCGTAAATCCACGGAATTAATGAAATGTAAAGATTTATAACAATTTAATAAAAACAGTATAATCAGTAATAAATATTATTAAAAAATCAATTCATTTCCTAGCTGATATATATTGTATTATGCCACCTGGATATTTGCTGATTAGAATGCTCTTTTGCCAGTTGCATTTTTGGCTTAAAAGATTACTGAAAGAAGTCACGGTAGTTAAAAAATAATGCTCAACACAATATGAGAACATAAGTCCTAGACATCCTGAAGTTTCTAAATAATTCTTTTTTTATACAAAAGTGTGGTTCTTATTGAAAAAAAGATTCATTAGAAGTACATTTATCCACCCTGTGTGTTTGCTTCTTACCTGAGACTCCTATACAAAGCCAGACTACCTCAGAAATATTTCAGAATCCATTTTTCCACACAGATTGTTTGTGTTTCTTCATTTGTAAATGCACATCACTGCTCAATATGCTCCATACACTTGCTGTATACCCTAAACTGCCCTAACGAGTGTCTTATCTTCCAGAGATAAACCATTATCCGCATTAGTGACGAAGGAGCCAGAGGAATTAGAGGGACAGGAGCAATGGCTCTGAAGAGACAGCAAAAAAACAAGCTGCCATTTCAGTGCAATGCTGATCACTCATCCTTCACTGCAGGGTTGTGGAAGAGTGGAGTAGGATCTCCACCTAGTGATCATTTTAGGAAAGTAATCTTTAAAAAATGTATCAGCTGAAATAATTATAAATTATTTTAAATGTAGTAAAAAGATAACACAGAGCCCTCTGAAATTACTGAAACCTTTCCTGAATTATAGGAAATAAACAGTACATGCAATACTTCATAGTTTCCACCTAAATGAAAGAAGAAACATTTCTCTGTTCTAATAAAATTTCCCCAGGAACTGCATAAATATGAAGTTGCAAACCTTAAAACCTTACCATGGAATAAAAAGAAATAAAAAAAAATAATCACAAGTATGAACAAAAAGTTTCCCATCTTAAAAAGCTGAAAACATGGCATTAATTAGATCCCTGTGCACACTGTCCGAGAAACACCATAACTGCACCTTACTGCTCTCACAACCACTTGAATTGTGAAGTGGGTTAACTGCAGTGGCCCTGGAGGGACTGTTTCATTTCAGTATTTCATTTCATTACTGTACACTACTGTTTATGGTTGAAATGATAATAAAATACATTTGACTTGAAAAGAACATAGAGAGGGGGATCAGGAAGAAGAGCAAAAGAGCCCAAAGGTCAAGATTTTGGAATCCCAGTTTAGTTCAATATTGCAGTAATCAGATTTGCAAGAAAAAAAAATCCTAATAGCAACAAACAGAGCCCAACTTTCACCAAGAGTTATTACACTACAATTGGCGTCATGAGATCAAAATGGTCATTCACACCATCAGCGTACATTACGGAAACTGTAAATTATGGTGGCATATTACTGATGTGTTGGAGCAGTTTTGCAGCCGGTGGCTCAGGGATTCTAGTGAAAATGGCATCATGACATTTCCCCATTGGGGAACTGGCCCATAGAGCTTTTAAAAGGATGAGCCAAGCATACCTCCAAATTAACACAAACATAAATACAAAGGCAACGTTTCACAATGACTCAGTGTCTGGATTTAAACACTAATGAGAGAGAGAAATCCACAAACCTAACAATATAAATTACTCTGCATGTAGCAAGGGACAGACTCTGCTGTTATTTTCTCCATGGCAAACATCACAAAATATCATTTAAAAGGGTGCTGTTAATTTGGAGTACCATGGGTTTTATTATTATTATTTTGTTTTTGGAAAAAATTTAATAAAAAAAAAAAAAAGTTTCTTCCAGTTAATTCTTCCTATATTTATTTGCTCATTTTCATGAAGGCTGCCAGTAATTTTATAGTGCACTGCAGATGTTTAATGTGGTGTGATGAGACAATTATTAAGATTAATAGCAGGATCCATGAGAGGAGGTATTGACTCTGGTATGTTTCTTCCAAACAATCTTTAAATTTCTTTTACAGAAATATTATTCCATTAATCCCGAAAAAATGACTTTACCACAATTTATTCCTATATCTTTGTGTGATACATAACCAGAGAGATACATAATTTTGTATAATAAAAGAACCAATATTAAATCGGACATCTTACACCTTCAGTATCTCTTCATGTTGAGTATTCCACTGATCAGTCCATAAATACATAAGACACTTATGTCTCACCATATGTTTTTTATCCATACAAAGTTGATGCTTATGGATGTGAAATGTCCTCAGCCTTCAACTTGGCAAATTCAACTTCAAATTCAGGAGCTTTACTCAGCTATGGGTGCGTCAGCATTGTCTGGAGACTGCTGCTGTTTAATATACTGCTGAAGAAGAGCTGACAGGTAAGCAGGGTGTCGTTGCAGCATCGAAACAGTGTGTGAGGTCATCAAGGTCAAGCCTCCAACCAGCTCACCCTGAACAGTACGCATGGACGGCAGCTTGGAGTAGTTGAGAATTCCTTCTCGGGATAGAAGCGTGTTTTCAATACAGGCACCTGGAAAAACAATTCTTATAATTCTGTTGCAGATTTCATTATTGTGTTGCCAGTTGATAAGAATGAAAAGCTTACCTAAGAGTAGCATCTGAGGACTATTCCTTAACACTTGTAACATTTCTTTTACTTTTGGCTCTTTGCTAACAAACAACACAGTTTGTCCAATGAACAGAGGCTGCATGTTGCTATACGGACTGCCAGGAAGAAAGGATCTCATTACCTTAAAAAGCAAGAATCCCACAGAAACCGTTTGTGAGAACAGTTCAACGCTCTACACCACCAAACTGAAATAAGTTTGCAGTTGATTTAAACCAATAGTTACCTGGTTTGGGAAAAATTTAATGGAGATGTCATGTTTTCTGAGCCGGTGCTTTAGCAGCAACATGTCCTCAGCCTTGGTGGCATTGTTTTGGAGCACAGCAACCATCTTACAGTCATTAAAGACTGTCTCCACATTTCTCTTTAACAACCTCACCAGGCCAGTTTCCTAAAGGAAATAATTAATCACAAATTAGTCAAACAGACAAATACATTTCACATTTGGCACTACGCAGAATTGCTCTCCCATTGCATTTGCCCCTAAATTTTGTTCACTATAGAAATTATTTAAACTCAATATTTAATAGAAAAAATGTATATAAACTAAACACAATTTCTAGGTGGGATTTAAAATACAATTGCATCATGATGCATTATAAAAGATATGTTTATTAAGGTAGTACAATTATACATAACCTAACTTGAGACTCTCTCTTCTGGGAGATACAGTGAAGTAGTCAGCTATAACACCACCTGCCTAAACATCTCTGATCTGTCGAGGTCTGAACTCTACAAGACCTCTGAAACCATCTTTCTGAAACCATCTTCTCTAGAATCGGACCAAATGGTTTCACCCCCACACACACATGAGCGAGCCTTGGGCACCCATGAATCTTTCACTGGTATACCTTTTGTCCTTGGTTGGACCATTTTTGGTAGGTAATAACCACTGCATATCAGAAACAGCCCACAAGGCCTACTCTTTGAAGATGCTCTGATGAAATTGTCTAGCTATCACAATTTGGACCTTGCCAAAGTCACTCAGATTCTTGCTTGTGCCCATTTTACCTGCTTTATATCAGTTTCAATAAATGACTGTTTACTTGCTGCCTAATGTATCCGACCCGTTGACAGATGCTATTGTAACAAGATAATCAATGTCATTCATCTAATGATTAATGTTATGGCTGACCTGTGTACAATGTATGGCTAATGGTTTTTAGACACTGGAACAACATATCCATTTTTGGCACAACGTTGAAAGCAAACAATTGTCTAGGATAACTTTGAAAGCTTTAACATTATTATTTCCCTTCACTGGAATTAAGAGGCCCAAATGAGGCCTTTCAGCATGACGATGGCTCTTTGAAGACATGTTTGGTCAAGGTTTGTGTAGAATTCCTATGCCAATGGAGAACCAAATATAGGTGTGTTGTTCCAGTGGCTGGGCTCTGACCTCAACCCCCCTGAAGATCCTTGGGTTTCACTCTGACCTCGCTAATGCTATTGTGGTTCAGTGAGCAAATTCCTACAGCCATGCTCCAAAACCTAGTGGTTATTATAACATAAAAGGGAGGAAAATCTGGAATAGGCTGTCCAGAAAAGCACATATAGGTATGATCATAGGTATATGTCAGTTGTCCACATGACAAGTGTCATTCATACATGGAAAAATGCCTTGTTTTAAATCATCTATAAAACATAATTTGAAGTTTTTAAATTTATGAATATACTTGTAACCATGATCACTAATGCTTTCAGTCAGGCTGGTTTAGTTTTCACAAACCTCTTCAGTTTTCCTCGTACGTGCTACAAGAGCTCCAGGCGCAGCAGCAGGTTTTGGAGGAATGTATTCAGTAACAGCCATCAGCTTCTGCTTCAGGAAGTGCATGGGCTTTCTGTGGCGAGTTACAGCCTTGGAACCATGACGCACACTTTGAACCAAAGGAAGACATCCTGCAAGGATATAAGTACTGTTAGAGTTAAAGAAAACCTCTTACAGAAACACTTTTACAACATACACTGCCTTGACAGTGTTGAAAAGTGTAAAAGCGTCAACCAAATGAGAAAACGTACGAGGGTGAGTCAAAAATGATCCACACTCCAGTTCTACTAAAACTTCTGTTGGCCACACTGTCTTATCAACATTTTCTATACTACAGCGCTGTCTCCACAGTCACTGCTGTGCAGGTTTTATAAGTGTTACATCAGTTCATTTGTGTCTGCAGTGCATGAAAAAAATGGCTGCTCCACTTGTAATTTGCACTAAATATGAGCAGTGTGCAGTGAAAACAATTCAACAATCAACAGTGCTCATTACAGTGAAATGCCCACTGAAGTGCAGACTTAAATTTAAACAATATGCAGAGGACTACTATCCAAGTGTGTTGTGTTGTTGCATACAAGACCGCACACCACTGCCTATACTATCAACACTTTCCAAAAAACTTAATTTTGAGATGTTGAAGCATCCTCACTATAGTCCTGATCTTGCCCCATCAGACTATCACCTGTTTGGCTCTTTGAACGAAGCCCTAAGAGGACGAAGATTCGCATCTGATGAAGAGCTGATAACAGAGGTGCCTTTTTTCAATTAAAACATTTTTTAATTAAAGCTTGTTGACAGATGGATGAGGTGTATTGAAAATCAGGGAGATTATGTTGAAAATAATGTATTTGTCTTTTTTGAAAGTTGATTAAAGACATTTTAGAGCCAGAGTGTGGATCATTCTGACTCATTGAGTAAAACTCTAAAGTATCTAAACAAATAGCTTTTATAGAAAGTGTGTCAGTGACACACACACACACACACACACACAAACACACATACACACACAAACATTAACAGAAACACACACACAAACCACACACACAAAACACAAACACACACAAAACACACACAAACACATTAACACAAACACACACACAAACAAACAAACACACACACACACACACAACACAACACAAACAAAAACAAACACACACACACAAACACACACACACACAAACACACACACACAAACACACACACACAAACACACACACAAACACACACACAACACAACAACAAACAAACACACACACCACAACACAACACAACAACAAACACACAAACACACACACAAACACACACACACAAACA
>JAOVVF010000051.1:14033821-14052624 GCA_028565595.1 Duopalatinus emarginatus | reverse complement strand
CACACACACACACACACACACACACACACACACACACACACACACACACACACACACACACACACACACCTGTACTGTGTATGTGATTTCTAAACCTGGGCTGGAAAAGCCACACCACTACATCCTGGTGTTCATTAATTTACACTGAACTGTTCAACTTTATATATATTTATATTTATTTATAAATCATACAGATTAAAGGTAATGACTGATTACTAATTCGGTGCGTTTAAAAATTCATTTAAAAAATAAGTGAGACGAAAAAATACCTGTTTTTATGACAATCCTGCTACACAAGGTCGCTGCCATCTTGTACCGGATGTGACGTTGCAGGAAGTCGCGTATTAACCAGCTTCAAAACATCACCGAATAAAGTCTGGAAAGTGATTTATGTGTTTAAAACCCACCTATTTCATTGTCTTTGTCTTTCAGAAAATGAAATTTACTATTAGTTATTAAACATCACTCTTTTCTGCGCCTCTGTTTCTGTTCCTAAACGACCCTTGACGTAAAGACGTGGTTATGACATGGCCATGACAGCATGACGTCCGTGTTCAGGTTCAGCGCACTGAAGTGTCTGAGCACATCTGCACTGTTGACCGCTCCGCCTGTTTGTTCAGTCTCAGTCCGTCTCACACTCTTGTCTGCGTCTCATTTCTGCACGACATCCACCGGTGATAAGATGCTAATGGATCTGAGTGACATGAGGAAGAAATACAGAGGCGATGCGGAGGTAATGTACATGTTTTTGTTTTAACCTAAACTCATCTGTACAGTGACTGAGACCCATCATGACTTAGGTTACATCAAGTCAAGGTCCAGTACAACCCCAGTGTTTAAATCTGATATTTACTGGCTTTACCAGAGTCTTTAGTGTTGGTATGATGGTATGATATTATGATCCATTGTACTACTAATCAAGTATGTGCATATATTTATATTCATGTGCACCATGTCAGACAATATTACATATAAACTAATACAAGCTCAGTTTGTCTACTGATTCATGACCATTACTCTTTAACCCCACAGTCTTTTGAAGAGGATCAGCTCATTTCCCTGGACCCTATCAGACAGTTCGGCGAGTGGTTTAGTCGAGCAACAGCATGTCCTGATATTGGTGAGGCTAACGCCATGTGCCTTGCAACATCAACCAAGTGAGAATGTTACACATTGCATTATATTTTTAAGAGGACCTGTGCTTCGCTTTAAGCTGTGCTTCTCTTTATTCCCTAATCAATAGACTGATGCATGTATTAATCTTTAAGTAATGTCATGTGTACAGGGACGGGCATCCTTCTGCTCGAATGGTGCTGCTGAAAGGTTACAGTAACGAGGGCTTCCGCTTCTTCACAAACTACGAAAGCCGTAAAGGTAAAGAGCTGGTGAGTCTTTCCAAACTGCCTTTCTCTTTAGTTTTCTCCTGTTTGTTTCTTTCAGCATCAAACTCACTCTCAACGTAATCCATTTTTCTAGGAGATGAATCCCCATGCCTGTCTTGTCTTTTACTGGGAACCACTAAATAGGCAGGTGAGTGAGTGTATTCACAATTATTTACTTAACAGGAATAATGGGTAAAATGGTTGATAATACAGTATAAACATAACAGACAACTCAAACATCTCACAGCTTTTATGTGCTTTTTAAACATGCCATTCCAGATTTAGTCTCTTTTCACTGTTATAACAGCCCCCACTCTTCCTGGAGGGCTTTACATTAGGTTTTCAAACATGGCAATAGGTATTTCTGCCCATTATGCCACAAGAGCTTTTGTGAGGTCAGACACTGTTCTTCCACAGCGACTATGGCAAGCCATATTGTCATGGACTGCACTTTATGCACACAGGGACATTGTCATGGTAGAAGGCTTGGACTCCTTAGTTCGAGTGAAGAGATATTGTAATGTTATATTACAGAGAAACGGCAGTTTGTGAAAGAACACCATATGAGTGTGATGGTCAGATGTCCATATAGATTGGGCAATATAGTGTAACTTTCTTCTAAGGAAAATCTTTTAAATATTTCTTATAAAAGCATTCGTAGTTCCACAAATTGTATATATAATGTTAATATTTAATATAATAGCTGTGTATGTTTTTGATGGGTGCCAATAATTATAGGTTTTGGGTTCTAGGGTAAAGGTAGTGTATTTCTCCACAACATGAAAAAGATAGCAAATTTATATGAAATTGTGTCTGTGCAGGTTCGTATTGAAGGCACTGTAGAGAAAATCCCACATCAGAGCTCTGCTGAGTATTTTCAGTCACGACCCAAGAGCAGTCAGATTGGTGCGGTTGTGAGCAGGCAGAGCAGTGTGATTCCTAACAGACAGGTGAGTAAACCATTTCTAGTCTCATTAAAGCTGAAGGCAGGAAAATAATCCTGTGTTAATATTCTGATTTTCTACTCAGTATCTAAGAGAGAAGAATGCAGAGTTGGAGGAGAAATACAAGGACTCAGAGGTTCCCTTACCGGATTACTGGTATGTGTCAAAGAACTGAGTAGCTTTAGGTTGCTTTAGTAAACAGCCTGCAGAGGAGTTCCATTTGGTTATAATGTTAAGAATAATCAGAGCTGAGTCAGGTTTTTTTGTTAAATATGGTTTGTTCTTCTTTGTGTAGGGGAGGCTACATGGTCAAGCCATACCTGATTGAGTTCTGGCAAGGGCAAACCAACAGACTGCATGATCGTATTGTTTTCACAAGAAACAAGGAGGGAGGGACTGAGCTTCAAGAGATGCAACATCAGGCTGAGGGAGGTTGGGTGTACCACCGGTTAGCACCCTGACACAAAACCCTTATCATTACCTTCATTATGGACTATCTACATCACATTAGGACGTTATGTGGAGCACAGATGCTTTTTATTTAAGTAAGATTTATAATGTGCCATTTAGCTATTTAGACAATTGTAGTTAAGCTGTTTTAGGCAAATTGTTCTTGTCCCATAAAATCGTTTTAAATATATTAGTCTGTAAAATTTGAGGCTCTTTGATAGGTTATTGACTGATATGCTTGTGCTACGTCCTAGACTACAACAAACACAAAGCATGAGACACAAAGATATTTTAACCTAGCATGCTACCTAAACTTTGAGTGACTTTTTCTGTCAGATTTTCTGTCTAGCACAGGCAATACATTATCAAAAATCTCACATAAAGCTGAGCTGTAACTCCTGAGCACACTATGAAAGCTGTTATGGTTTGCTTTGTGCTTATTTGCACATTAGCGTGGCAAAAGGGTGGTTGTAACAATACATTATGATTAGCTATTTTGCTTTTATTTATTTTATTTTTTATTTTTTTTGTTGCAACTCTAATAGCAAAGGAATAATGGCCCAGTGATAGTCTATGCTTCATCTGGCCAACTAGGAATAACGTGATGAATTTGTTTGAATCTGTGTAGATAACAGCCATACAGCTGGGCCATGTTTAGCATTGTTGCATTTTGTCCATAGTCCAAAAGGCATATTTGGACCAAATTTCTCTACAATTACAGCAGTCATATTGCTTAATGGAACAGCTGTAAAAAAAACAAAACACATTTCTGCAAATTATAACAACTGCCATTAGATCGAATTGTACATGATTTTACCTCGTAAAGGATTTCAACTGGTTCAAAAAGAAAATTCAGCGTCTATCAAGCTTAGGTGCCTTTCTAAAGGTCACAAGACTGGTTCCTTAACCACAAGGCCATGTCTGCTGATTACCTATCGACAGGGTTAGTGTGTGTGTGTGTGTTTATGTAGAGAAACTCTAAGCTGTGCTGAAACCGGTCCTCCAGGACTGGACCCCTGTCCTAATAATGTACAAATGAATAGAGAAAAATTCTACAAGTCTCTGAAATTCTTCAAAAGTCATGAACATCATTCTTATTCACTCATAGGCATTCATTTAAGGTAAAATCTGATAACTGTAAAAAGCCATAGCATTTGATTGCCATAATTTTTGTATGCATTAAAGCATTTGCAAGAAACCACATAATCAGAATGAAGATGTTTCTTCACAGGATAAAGATTATGACTCAGAATGAGCCACTGTGTTTTCCTCTAATTTGTCTGCAGGATTTGTGGATTTAAATGTGAAAATGCTCAGCAGTTTGTGGGCCAGTAGATGGCAGTGCTATAGCAAATTCTGTACTGCAGTTGTTTTAGCATTTTATGTCAGTCAGTTTTATTTTATTAGGCTCGTTTGATAAAACAGTGGGCAGACCAGTACCAAAGTAGATCTATTGTATTTAAACACATGTACAGTAAAAGTCCTGGTGAAATAAAACACTGAAAATGGCAGTTCTGCATTTTTATAAAATATCCAGCACCGTCACATAATCAATACAAGCGATCCAATCAGTATTTTAACAAACAACAACTAAATAAAGCACATAAAACAGGTCTGATTAAATAATATTACAAATTACAGATATTACAGGGTTTCTGTATTAATTCTCATGTCTCTGTATCTCATGGATCTGTAAAACACCTTATGTGAGTAAGAGGATATCTGGTTATATATCTGAACCAGATAAGATGAAAGAAGAAGTTGCAGCAACATATCAGCTATTATTTTATTATGTGTGTATTGATTTGGATAAAAACTGGGGCATGTGCTGGAGTGGGTGTCTGAGTGTGTGGTTGTAGTGTGTATGGATAAAAAGCGTCTGCTTTTCAAGAGTGTGTGCTATTTCTCTACAGTGTTTTCGTCAGTTCTGTTGTTTTCATTGAAAATACTGGAATTTTCCGCCAGAGTGGATCGAACCCTCTTTTTCTCTTTGTAACGGCCAGAGTGAGAGATTTTGACATGACTGCTTTTGCCAGAAGACCTGTCCACAATCTTTTCCAGCCTGTCTAGTTGACTGTCAGCATTATCTGTGCTTTGGGGAGGACTGGATGGCTCTTTATTGCCAGTGTTGCTTCCGTGCTCAGCTGGGATTTCATAAAGGACCTTGGACTCAGATGGCTTCTTCCTGAGGAAGGACAGTTTCCACCAGGCAGGGTCAGCCATGACTCGTACAAGACCGAACTTTGGACCTGCAACAGAGGTGATTTATGGCATGTATTGATTTATGGCTTACAACAATCAAACTATACAACTCCATAGTTTTTTTTAAAATGTAAATGTTCTTTAAATTTTCTATCATAATTCATCACCTTTCATCTTTTACACATTTTTCACATGTTAATTACACTGTTAATTCAGTAATCATATTAGGTCACTAATCTTATCTTATGCTGGGTAGTACACCCTAGATTGGATATTGGCTGATTACAGGACATAATTAGTACACATTGTACACATCCACCTTTTGGGCCAATTGAGAGTTGCCAGTCAAACTCTCAAATTGGGGATGTAGGATGAAACTGGAGAAAACAGAGGAAACCCACACATTCAGGGACAATGCTGTAATTTATTCTAATTTGAAAATGTTGAAAAGGTTGATTTATTTCCCATTTAAACAACAAACAAAAGTTAATTTACCTTTCAAGTACCTCTCAAAGTCCCAGTTTCTTTTTAAACTGGTTACAATTTTAATTTAAATAATTTAAATATTAATAATTTAAATTTTAATAAAAATTTAATTTGTTGCACAACAAATTAAGGTGTTAGTTTCTTGAAAAATGGAATGTCTGTTGCTTTGGGGTATTTTCTTTCTTTTATCTAAGAATATTTTGAACATACAGCACATTTCCTAACTACTTTAGCAGTGTATACTTTTCTCATTTAGACAGAAGGTTTTATGGCCACTTTAGGCAAATCCTTAGGAGTGCCAGGGTGATATGTCGTATACTCTCTCCTCTGTCAGTGATTACATGAAGGAAGACATCTGATTCAAGCACTGTTCAATTAATAAACAGTATCACTGGATCCTTTCTCTTCCTTGAGATCTAAGATGTGCCCACATATACACACATACTGAATGCTCCTGTGTGAACCAGGTGACTGTCAAGTCTGCGTGTAAGCATGCTTTATGTGTATGTGTTATACTACCCAATGTACATATAAAGGACTCCAACGTGGCACTGATGGCAAAGGTTTGATAAGGGAACAATTTTCAGGGCAAACTTCTACTACATAATGTCACATGCTTTAGAAGTAGTATGTTAGTGACATTTTCCTCTGTAGTATCTCATCCTCTTAGTAAAGAGTAAACTGTCATATGAGCTCAATATGACAAACACACAATGTGATAGCCTTGTATTTTCATACATGTGTCCTTAACAGCACTTATTTCCAGCACTCTAATCTTCACATCTCCTGCATGGGGTCTTGTTTCAGTCAGAGAAGTCACTGGTTTTGTGTTGCTAAGTAGGGAAACAAGTTGCTGACTGTAGTCCACAATAATCCAGCTAAGAACAGTAACAATGAGAAAGAGGTGACAGGATAAACAACATCTCCATGTACTTTGGTCATATTCTCTAGAAGCATCTAGGATTATGACCGGCTATATAAGACTATATTACTATAGACCAGACTATATCTGACTACTATTCACATTTTATATGACATCGTGAATTGCTTTATGAGTTTTTTTTGTTTTATTCTCTGCCAGAGCAGCCTGGCAGATCATGTGTACATCATGTACTGTCTAAACCTTGACAATCAATAACCAAGTTCAAAGCCTTTCACTGAAACAATGTTTGAACAAAGAAACAGTTAGCTGAAGGGCAGCCAGGCTCAGTAAAGTAAGTTACAGTCACAGGAGTATTATGTTTGCTCACTGAACTGGGCTTTTATAATATCTTTCTCACCTGGCATAGGTGTGGATATTGTCATGGCCACTGTGGGGTTTAGGAGATTTAGACGGTTTCTATTTCTCTGACTAAGCTGTTTCAGTGCATTAAGAGCAAGCAGTCATCCATAGCCACTTTACCCTGATGGCAGTTCTCCCAATCTTATCCTTTTCATTTGTCTTCAAATCTATCTAATTTTAATAAATATTTTAGGTTCATGCTGAGTGCAATAAAGCATCTCTATTCAAAATAATGACTTCTAATTAATAGGTGCACTAAGCAGTAAAAACGGCTGAGAAAGTCCTTAAGAGCCATGTGCATGGTTTTAAAATCAAACTATGTCTGAATACACACATGCAACAGCTTATACTGCATGATTTTGGCATATATAGAATGTACTGATCAAGCATTTATAGTTGATTTCTGCTCAGTTGTTATTATAAAATAAATGTACCTGATTTAAAGATAGCTGCGTTTCTGATGAACAGATGTCCACATGAAGTCAGAGGTTTGTGACGATCTACCAGCTGTTTTCTTCCATTCTCCTGTGCAGACTTTCTCTGTCAATAACTCTGAAGCATTGTCACCTTTTGAACCTTGAACCTTCCTTAATAAATGTCTGATTGTGTTCATTGGCACCAAGGTGTTGCCTTGTATCTGCCAGTATCTGCCTACACACCCATACACAGACATACACATGGGAGAACTGTTTATGGAGCCTCCCACAAGTGTTTCAGTTCCAATTGAAACTTAGGGACAACCCTTTGGAACTTGTGTAAATGTTACAGCCATGTGAGCAGAAAAGGGAGGGTTCAATCTGTCAAACTGAACCAATCCTATGGGAGTGTGGTGTTGACTCGTATTTTGCATAGTATATATAAAGGGTACTCAATATTGGGGATGAATACAACAAAACAACTTGAGGTTTAAATGAAAATGAAGCTTATTCATCCCTCTCCCCAGTCACCTAGGACATGGAAGATAAAAAGAAACATGAATTTCTTTGAATACGATTTTCCACTCTCAATATACTGTTTAGTGTGCTGACTCTGGAATCCTGCAAATATCACACTTTAAAACACACAAAACACTGCTGATTTTAAAGAAACGTCAAAGCCACTCATACATAAAGAAGTCAGACACAAGTACTATGTCCATCAAACACGTGTATGATCCATTATATTGTACTGCTTGTACTAGGGGGTTAGTATCACCTCAACATCTTCCTATGCCTATACACACACATGCTTACCAAGCTCTGCCAGCAGATTGCTGTATGAAATAGCGTTTCCAATAATTTATATCATTATATGGTCATCTAATCCATTTTTCTTCCCACCACATAAAGACATAACCACATGTACACCATACGGCATCATATGTTTAGCAGCTTGTAGATGTCCTGTCCTGCAAAGATGGCAATAGTCTCCTATCATTTCTTGCTCCCTGGTGAGTGTTTTTTCCCCTCATGGTTTATGGCATGCACCACACATTTTTTTTGCCAAGACTGGTTGCCTTGGTGCTATCTCCTCTATTCACATCTCTTACGATCTAGCCGACTAGCTTGCCTGGGTACACATGCCATTAACATGGCTTGTTCATGTTAACTCACCTTTTAGGCAACTTGTTGGCAGATGTGGCTCAGTGAAATCACTGCTTTTGGAAACTCACGTCTCACAACAGAGCTAACCTTATAGCTAATTATAGCTCAATGGCCCGGCTGTTCTTCCTCTCAGTGTCTGAGAGTTTTATCCATGCTGATAATAAGCTAGGACCCAAACTACCATTTTACAGCCTTAACAGAGTCTGAAAATTAATGAGGATTAATCTTTCTCCTCTTGTATGAGCCACTAAATTTAGGTGGGATTGGATAGTGATATGCAACTCACAATATTGACTACACTACAGGGCAAGGATTTTCTCAAGAGCTTCACTGAAGATTTTGGACAGTTGAGTCACCCACGTTCAGTGCCACATGCACTGTCTACTAGAAATGGGCACAATCAGGGTGACTTCAGCCACAGTTTGATACAGTATCTACATCACATCACTGGTGGTCCTATGGATCATTGTAACTTGATATCCACATGTTTAATTTGTGCAATAAATCTAGGATCTAGGCCATTGTTATTTTCTGTATTAAACACAGAGTAGTCATTAAACTCTGAAAATATGTACCGCTCAATGACTGGGCCTGGAAAACATTTGGCACTGCACAGGTGGACCTCTTTACCGAAGCCAAGTCAACTCATTGCGAATTTTTGGATCTCTCTAGTGGAGCTGAACAGCCTGCTGGTGTAAGATACATTGGCCCATGACTGGCCCTACCATCTCCAGCTGGACCTTTTCTCCCACTGCACTGTTGGTACACTTTGGTGACAAATTTAATTCAGGATAAGAAATCCTTGCTTAAAAACCAAATGAGCTACCATGAAATTACTACCATTCTCAGAATAATCAAATACACCTCTCTTGTCAGTATGAATGGTAAAAACCAAAGGCAAACTATTACTGCTGCAGTCAAGTTAATAACAGAAATTAAGCACATTATGTAGTAGGTGAATAGATTCAGTCAAACAAAAAAAAAAAAAAAAAAAAAAGACTACTGAATTCTTGTTAATATGTAAATAATAACTCAATATCTAACGGGTTTATTTTGTAAGAATGGGGTCTTTTATTTTATATCGCTGTGTGTATTTCCGGGACTTTTATGTTGCTCAATTTGGAGGCATTCTATTGCTGTTTTCAATTGGTCACTTTAGACAGCACGTCTGACTATTCGGCATTTTGATTGGTTAGATGTGGAAGTACGTGTCAGTGGTCATATAAACGAAAACTGTCTCGCATTTAAACGAGTATAATGGATATACAGTGTCTTATAGTAATTCTGTAATAAACCATACCAGGATAATATGGAGGTAAAGTGTCAGTTGGAGTATTTTTAAAAGTAATTTAGAGATGGTGTATTTCGTGTTTTATGACTTGACTAGCCCACATGGCTAACTCTGCTATTACAGTAATGTTAATGTTAAGTGTTGGAGCTGTCAGTGCTTTACAGCCTTGTTTATGCTAATCAAGTATTATAATAATGTTTGGGTTAACAGTTAATTTTCCAGTCTGTTTCATGGTTCATTACTTACATGACACTGGATATGACTTAGTAACTACTTTTTTACAGATCTGACATTTACATTTAAAGACATTTACTGTTAATCAAGACTTTTCTTGTCATTTCAGAATATTCAAAATCTTCCTATTGACATTCACACCAGCAAACTTCTCGGTAAGACTTTAATAATAATAATAATAATGTGAAACAAATAGACATCTACATACATATATTATATCTGTTAGATAGCTATATGTGTACATTTATTTCCTGTATATATCCATTTGTTTTCAGACTGGCTGGTGGACAGGAGACACTGTTCTCTGAAATGGCAGAATGCAGGGATGGCCATCAGGGAGAAGATCAACGCTGCTCTCCAGGACATGCCTGAGACCGAGGAGATCAAGCAGCTGCTCATGGGCTCATGTCAGTCCCCGTTTAGAACTAACCTACTGACTGGCATGTGCAGATATTTTGATGTCTTGTATGTAGAGTGTTTGTTTAGTTATGAAACTGGCTGGGTTTGTATGTTAAAGAGAAAGAATCAGAATGATGGTGAGCATATTTGGATACAGTTATATTTGACACTGCCCAGCCAAAAAAATAATAATTTCTGTTTGGATTTGGAGCCTCTGGAGGGCAGGAGTCAGTATTGTGATCTAGGGTATCTTAATTTGGTCATGTTCAGACTCAGAAACGTTATATGGTAATAAGATCGAGTAATCAGTCAGCCGAGTAATGTACTCCGTGACCAGATTATCCTGATTATTATCCTAACTGTTTTCCCCTCATGGCAATGGGCATATTCCAGGACGGCAATGCCTAAATTCATCAGGCTTAAATTGTCACATATGAATAGTCCTGATCTTAACACCACTAAAAATCTATGTGCTGGAGAAGATTAATGGAGTGGTACGACTATACTGTTAGCAACAAGATCTCGGCTGAAAATGAGTGCCACTCTGGATGGAAATAAAGGTTGTGATGTTGCATAAGGTTGCTGAAGCCATAGTAAATGCATTCTATAATCAAAGCTAAATGTGGTCCAACAATATATTAGTGTGTTTTATTTTTTGGCCAAGCAGTGTATTCATTCATCTTTTATAAGACTCTGTGAATCTGGAGCCTATCCTGAGAAAGAGCGGTGGGTGGGAATGCATTCTGAATGGCATGCTAGTCGATCTCAGGCTGTCATGCACACAAACATTCTGTAGCATATGTCTACATCCATATTTATCTGTGAGCTTTTACAGCATACACAACAATATCTGTTTTCTATCCATTAGCATGGGGTCATCATTGCTTCTAGTAAAATGTTTTTTGTATCAATGCAGATATACACTATTTCCATTGCCTAAGGATAGTGGAAGTACTAAAGGGAACGGAAGCCTCATCCAAAAATATATTCGGCAGGTATTCATCACAAAGGATGAAGGTGATTGCATGCCTTTAACTAGTCTTTTATGTCTCTCCGTAACTGCAGACACATAAGAAACATTTAACTCGTTTTTCTTTATTAATAGGACTGGCAAGAAATACTGTCTTTGTATGAGAAAGATAATGCATATCTAGGTAAGTCAGGGGTTTATTAAAATATATATGTATAGTTTGTGTATCCTTAATTGATCACTGGTGCAGAACTTACGTACTTCTGTGTGCATTTAGTGGAGCTGGCCAGTCTACTGAGCCGCAGTGTAAGCTACGAGGGCCCTGCTTTGAGGAAACAGGTGGCTAAAGCACAGCAGCTGCAGCAGGAGCTGAGCAGACGGGAGCTGGAGTGCCAGAGTGGAGCTGCGGACATGAGGGAGCGCTACTATGCAGCCTGCAAACAGTACGGCATTACGGTAAGTATCTACTAGTATGCTTTTTTGGAGAACCTGTGATGAATCACCAAACAGGCAGACATAGAAAATCATTTGACGGTTAGAATGTAAATGGTTGGAATTAAAAGGAGCCTCCAAAATATTAACTAAGCCATGAAAAACTTACTGACTGTCACACCCATATCTCAGGCTCCCCAAACTGTGTGGCTTTCTTGGATGACTTTGCATGTTTTGACATTAAGATATACCCTCGCTGGAAGAAAGAGGTCGAGCCCGAGCATGTTCAAGCATGTATCAGATGTAGTCCATGAAGTCATTATGTGCCAAGATGTGTAAAAACTCGAGTGATTTGTCCAGACCCTGACCTCAACCTCATTGAACACTTTTGGAATGAACTGGATTATCTCACTGTGAGTCAGGCTTGTGAATCAGGCCCAATCTGACTAATGGTCTTGTTACCGGATTAGCAGCCCTAACACATTCCAGTCCTAAGTCCTAACAGCCACATTCCAAAATCTTGTAGAAAGCCTTTTCAGGAAAAAAAAATTAACTTTATATTAATCTCTACTAGTTTGGAATGCAATGTTTAGCAAACATATACGATGTACAGTTACACTGTAGTCATTGCTTTAAAACTGCATGCCTAAACAGCTGCTAAAGCAGCTCTGATCTATCAAAGGTGTGTTGTGGTATCTGGTACTAAGACATTAGCAATAGATCCTACTGTGGTGCTTCTGTGGGATTTGACCAGATGGACTAAGACTTGGCCACCCATGACCCTGTGGACCATTTTTGGTAGGTCCTAACCAGCACGCACCAGGAGATGCTCTGACCCAGTTGTCTAAGCATCACAATGCAGCCCTTGTTAAAGTAACTCAGATCCTTACACTTACCCATTTTTCCTGCTTCCAACACATCAACTTTGTGAACTGACTGTTCCCTGTTTTTTTTTCACTGTTGCCTAATGTATTCCACTCCTTGACAGATACCATTGTACTGAGATAAATAAATCTTATTCACTTCACCTGTCAGTGCTTTTCTGGGTTTAATGTTATGTTAATGTTAACTCTTACCGCAAACGTGCATACCGATTCTTACAGCAATTCTTTCAAAACCTGCAAATTATTAAATTAAGTAGCCTTAAACAGCACTTGACTACGAAAACGTTTCTCGAGGTTATAAATGCAAATTACGCACTGATCTGACTTTTTTTCAGGGGGAGAATGTAGCGAGGGAGTTGCAGGCCCTTGTTAAAGATTTACCCACCGTATTGGAGGAAATAGGTAGAAAGACTGCCTGCCTGGAGGAAACGATGAAGCTGTATGCAGCTTTCACTAAGTTTGTCTCTGACTGGTAAGTGCCACTGCTATGAATATTTAGACATTTATACCATCTCTTCCAGTATTTTAGCTTCAGAGTAGGGTATTTTAAAAACTGGAATCTGTCATATCTCTTCAGGTCTGAGCCTGTTCTACCTATGCTGTCATTTATTCAACAAAAAGGAAACACATCAGTGTATGAGTGGAAGACAGGAAACGTCCCAACAGTTATCGAGAGACCTGTAGTAGAGGAGGCACCACCTGACACTGTCACAGAGGAAACAGTGAGTAACAAAACTGAACAGTAAGAAACCAAATGAACAGGTTGTTTCACTCTTCAAATATCTGTGTGTGTGTGTGTGTATACTCATGCTCCCTTTTCTATAGATTGACTGGGGCAACTTATGCGGTGGTGCTGAGGAGGTGAAATCTGGGACCACAGTTGAGGAGGGGGTGGACTGGGGCATTACACTTGAGTCTGGCAAAGAGGTAATGCACAAGCAGCTACCATTTTGAATACAGTCAAATTCATGTCACTGTATGAGCACTTTTTATTGTAGAATGTGAATTCATATAGTGTCAGTAATATTGACGCATTATATTTTCAATATTTCTTTATCAATATAAGGAAACAGATGATGGTGGCATTGACTGGGGTGAAACTGAAACTGCTGCAGTGGAAATCGAAGTTGTTGCTGCAGGCACTGACTGTAAATATGTATTTGCTTCTGTAGTAAATTACACATTTCAAATAAGTATAATGTCCTTATAAGATTAATGAGCCAGGCTGGGTTTACAGGTCCTGAAGGTATTGCGAGAGGTGTGGATGCACTATCACTGCTCGAGAATCCACAGACGCGAAGTCAGTTTATCGATGAACTGATGGAGGTACTTTACCTCAATAATAAAACATTATATTATGACATTTGACTATAAATACACTAAAACATTGGGCCTACATGTGGGCTTATGATCTAATTTATGACCATCTTAAACGTGTCACATATATAATAGTGTACATCTTTCTTCATAAACAGCTTTCCAGCTGTAGTAGTGGCTTATCTTGGGTGGAAATGTTTGCTAGCTTGTGATACTCTCCTGTCTGTGTCTGACTGCCTAGTTGGAAGTGTTCCTGTGTCAGAGACTGAGTGAGATGAGTGAGGAGGGCGATATGGTGTCCATGAGCCAGTTCCAGCTGGCTCCTTCGATCATCCAGGGGCAGACCCGTGAACGTGTCCGGGCAATGCTGGCAGATGTGCGCCACCTCCTGGAAGGACTGACATCGCTGCGCATGAAGCATCTGTTTATGATTCAGGCGTCTCCACGGCAAGTGCTGATACACGCACTTACTGTTCTCTTGCGTTGACAGGTTTACACACTTGTCTGATTTAGTCCAATAACATGAATGGGATGTATTAAATGTCAGTTCCGGAGAGTCAAGGACTGTTGTCCAAGTTCTGTCCAGGTTAATTTCCATTCTCAGCAGAGAAACTGGACGATGCATGATTTTGAATCTCCAGGACTGAAATGTAAGCATATAGTGACTGTTCACAGTAAGTTAAAGTTCATTACTGTGGTTGTTTTAGATATGTGGAGCGGGTGTCTGACATGCTGAGGCAGAAACTAAAGCAGGCTGATATCTTAGTGCTGAAACAAGCCTCCCTGGCTGAGAGGCGACAAGAAGCTCTTGAGGAACAGGCCAGGCTGGAACCTCGCATCGACTTGCTGGCTGCTCACATCAAGGAACTACAGAATCTGGTACCATATTAACCATTTATTTAAATAAGGAAAATATTTTGGGATCTAAAAGTTGATTGTACTTTAATGTTTTCCGCTGAATAAACACTGTTCATGTTTTTTCTAGATTGAAGCTGATATCTCAAAGCGGTATAACAACCGACCAGTCAACCTTATGGGAGTTCATGTGTAAACTGTGAAGTCCACACAACCATTTCATAAATAAATATTTTATTTCATTATAATAATTCCTATGGCTTTGAATGATTTAATTAAAATGGCAGTCTATTATACACTGACGTGTCAGGAAAAATGGTACACCAGTCTAATATTTGTAGGAGGCATGGACTGTACAAGCTTGTGGAAACACCGAGTAGGCAATGAAAAACATACTTCTACAGACCGGTCCACAATTATGATTTCGGACCTAGGTGGGAATGGCAAAACCCCAAACCCCAAAAGTGTTCCTCTAACCGTAATTTGGCATCTCTAGACGTGTGGTGGTGCCTTGTCTTTTTGGCAGAGGTCAAACCCATCAGAATTATAGCAGGACATGAATGGTTGTACCTTGTCAGAAAGGAGGTACTGATAGTATTCACCTTTCAGAGACATTTGTAGACTTACCAGGGCTCCCATGGAATGCCAGCTAAACAAAACCGATACCTTTGAAGCTTCCATAGATGTCTGTTGCTTTATATTCGCAGTGGCAGGAACAACTAATGACATGCATAGCTGATGTTGCTATGTATTATGCGGATACTCGTCTATAGCAGTTTTTCTGGCACTTTAGTGTACTGTGTCAGGCACGTACTGTATCTGACACCTATTGTGACCTTTCCTGAGTGTGCCTCCTGATTTGTCTTAGCATTTTCTTAATCTAACCTTTACACAGCACCATTTCCATAAGTTCACATTGGTCACAGAGGCTCACCATGGTCAAACAAAGTGCATAGACAAACATTGAGGAACTGAGGAATAATAATCAGACCAGATTTGTTTTCATGAGGTGTGTGTAAATAGTGTAACTTGTAAGACTTATTAAATTGTGGTCAAAAGCGGTATGTCTTTTTATTTTTCCTAGCTGTATCATGAATCAGTTAATTCCACAAGCTACCGTATAGCCTTGATGCAAAATTTTGCATTTGCTCAAAGAACACTAGCTGATAATATGAACTGAAATGTACTCACCTAGATCAGTGGCTCCATTATTCAATTTTTCTTTTACTGAAATACATTTTCAAGGCCATTGGTTGTGCATCAGAACAAAGTTACCTTTTTTTTCTATAAGTGTTGATAGAAGTGTTTGTTTTATAGCATTCAGGACATGATTCGTTGTGCATGCCTTCAGTGCAACAAAACACTTCTATTTAACCAACACTCCTCCTACAGAGCTGTGTAAAATCTCCCAGCAGCCTTTGGTGCTCCATCACCATGTCATCTCCCTCTTTGCCCCAGGGCTGCCAGCATAATCACATGCCTGAAACACATTATGCTCACAAGATTGAGGACCTAATGGCTATTATCTTGCAAGTGTAGCACATCCTCTGCATACTAGCCAGGAAATGTGTGTGAATATGTGTGCTTTTTTAAATACTTCTATTGCAAAAATGATTGTTTTGGTTATGTGACATCACCATGATGAGTAGGTCATATTTATGATAAAAGTCTTTATTATCCTTGACACATAGTGTAGTACTTTTACTGTTTACACACACATCTGTCTTTCTGTCATGACCCCCCACCATCTCTTACACACACACTAATGAGTCTTATGATAAGCAGTGCCCCATCATTGTCTGTGCTATTCATTAGGCCTGCTTTGCACGCACACACACAAACCTCAACAGCATCCATAGTAAACACTTTGTTTTTCCTGATAGATATGAACAGAGCATGACAATGAGCCAGATAATTATCAACAAGCCTATCACATTATCATCATGCTTATTATTAATGGACTGCCTTCTCCTCATTGGATACCAGACACAAATTTCTTTGGGTCCCCCAAAGTCTTTCCTTCTGCCTTTCATTCTTTATTTGCTTGCTGCAATTCCCCTTGTCCCTGTGGTGGGCAGATGCTCAGAGGCGCTGGCCAGAGTAAGAGCCACGCTACTGTGGCCCAGAAGACTGGGGTTGCCAAGACAACTGGCCCAGTACCCCTGCTGTTGTCACTCTGCTCATGTCGCTCAGTCATTGATTACCTTCATCTCAGCAGCTCTCTGCATGCAGCACACATTGTTCTCCATCGCCAATATTCACAGGGGTTTAGTCACACTAATATATCCAGTATCTTGTGTTTCTCTTTCACACAAATTTACACATTCATGCTCAACATGCATGACACAAACAAAAGCAAATGAAACTAATTTAAGTGCTTGCTTTTTCACCATTTTAATAACAAAAAAATATTACTAATAATAATAATAATAATAATAATACATAAAGCTACAGTTGCGTTATAAGGACCATAATTTAGTAAGAAATACATTTCTGATACAAGGATAATCCATGTTCACACCTTCTGTTATTGTGCAGTGTAGCTACTACACAGCAGTTAAATACAAAACATGAAAAATGTACACAGACATTAATATCTAGTATTACTTAGTGTTCTTAAGAGTTGGAGACCATCTGAACTATTCGAATGCTTTTTTTATTCGCATTTTGACATTTTGCAAGTGATCTTTTTTTTTCAGTACAGTCCAAATAATAAAATAATTAACATACTTAATTTGCACTGATCAAGAGCTCTTGATCTGTCACTAATCAAGCATTTGTTTTTTGGCCAATCAAATCCACATGATGGCTACTTGATCTCGGGCTGGATAGACTAAGAGCTCTAGATTCTGTACCAGAAAGTGGAGGTTTTTTCCTTAATCTTTTCGCTTCATTTTGCAGTTTTTGACGAATGTAGCCCTTAATCTCAGCATCAGTTTTCCCAGGAAAAAAATACTGGACGGTTCCTGTAAGAGATGATTACATGAATTAGATAATGATCAAATATAGCACATAGCCTGGTACCTATCTAAATCTAAATGGTACCAAACAGAATCATTCTTACCCAGGTAGCTTCTTCATTCCTTATAATACAGTACTGTACTACATGGGCAACATTTCAAACTGCAGACATCATATACTTAGTAAAAGACTGGTATATCTTATTGGGAAAAAAGATTATATGGGCAAAATATGCTCCATGTCAGAAGTTATAATCTGCAACCACAAATATAATGCTACAATTCTAACTTCATCAGTGTATAAGCCATTGAGCTCAATGTGTTGAGCCTTACTCAGGATGGCCTGCACCTCTTCAGTGGGCAAGGCAGGTTTGGGTTGTCCCCTCTTATTGTACACCACACCAGAGATTGAGTGGGAGGCCAGACAGTCTCTCTCATATAGTCCACGCAACAGATCATTGGTCAACTTCTGAGCCGTGGTGCCAGTGTTACACCTCTCCAAAAGCTCAGGTGTGATAAACTAAAACAAAATGACAAAACGTTCAAACCGTGTACAGAACCACCATGTATAATCAAATATATAGACATGCAAACATGAGGTTATAACATTAAATGATGTAAATGATTTCTACCTCAGTGAAGAGACCATTGCTATGCGAGACCTCATTAGATTTCTGGGTATGAGTTTCCTGCTTGACCCACCGGCCATTCATAACACCTGAGGCATACGGCATAGCTGGCATTACAGCATCCACGTCCACAGACTCGGTCATGGGGCTGGAGGAAACAGGGAGAGATGTCTTCTTATTTCCGTTAGGCCACATCTGGGTCCTCTCGATTAGGGCCTCTAGGTTTTTAGCCAACTTTCCACATGCTTGTGTGGAAACAAGAAGAGCACAAAATTGTTGATTGTTTTTTTTAATTTAGATAATCGAAAAATCTTGGAATGCTTAAATTTTAGCTTTTAGACATGAAGTCGGAAATTACTTCATTCATCCAAAAATTCTGACTTGCCTGTAAGGCACCGTAGTTGTTCCTTTAAGCTCTCCATTTCTCGCTGCATGCATAGAACCATGGCAATTAACTCCATCTTCGAATAAGACTGCAAATATTCAGCCTCTTGCTGGAATAA
>JAOVVF010000051.1:14014647-14033772 GCA_028565595.1 Duopalatinus emarginatus | reverse complement strand
AACTTTCAGGTGAATGCTGAGCACACAGGTGTCCCCTTACTCACCTCTGCTGTGGGATGTTCCTCATCAAAACTGCCTGTAGGAGAGCAGTCAAACTCGTAACCCTGTTAGGACAAGACAGACACTGAAACTGGAAGTAGCTTCCCAAAAAGCATCATTAAGTGGAAACTGTATTGATGTGATGCATTTGGGGAAAAATATTGTCAAGTACACACACACAGCAGAAGAAAAAAAGATGCATGTCACTGCTTGAAACTAATAGTAAAGTGTGTAAGGAAGGCTCTTTACACAGGATGTGCTGTGTAAGTGATGCCCTCTGTGCCATGCTTTTAGACCTATTGTTCTCCATTAGGTAACCGGAATGGCTGCCTGCCCTACCTCACACTAATGCTGCTCCACACGGCTGCTGCTCTTTCTGCGTGTGTAAACACGGAGCAAAAAAAAGTACAGGGGTGAAAAATGGATTATCTTTAAAAACACTGGTGTGTTATAAAAAACCGCTCAGGCAGCCAAAGTGGAAAATTCAGTCGCTCGTCTCAGTCGGCTAATTGCCTCTAAATTGGAAATAAACACTGTAATTATTTAGAAAGAAAATGCCCAAACCCTCATGTCCAACTTCTGGAGCCCCGCGGCTGCTGCTGGGTTCTCCTCCGGTCTCTCTTTGGCAGCATCCATTTGTTTCCTCCGTTTCTGCAGCCCGTGCTGTCGGACAGGCGGCTCGTGTCATTCTAATTACTCTTTCATTTGAGACAATATTCCAAGTCACAGCCACAAACAAACCAAACAGGGGCACGAAAAACACTCAAAAAAGGTTTCCATTATATATCTTACGTAGAATTGCTCCAGTTTTTGTTCCTCTTTCTCGTCCTGCTCCTCATTTTCGTAGTCCAGAACACGCTTGGCTTTTGTTTTCCTTCTCATTTCTCTGCCATTATTTGATTATTTGCGCTGACTGAAACTGTCCCCCCCCCCTCCGCACAATACAGGACGCTCCCTGCACAAAGGCGACAACCAGCCCTGACGCCGATTTGGACAGATACCGAGAGGGGGAAGAACTATGAGATTATACCACTTCAGCTCCAACACTTGGCTGATCCATGACTCTAAACGGAGAAATCAGACTCTCGTGCCACGAGCTCGCACGAGTGTCTGTGGTGCAGATAGCGGAGGTCCTCACTGATCAACAGGGTGTGCAAATGATCTTTACTCTCCGCACGGTGCGCGTGCAAATATGCCTTAGGATCAGCTTAAATCTAGTGCTTTTTGCTGGTGTTTCGTGTGTTTCCTGCGGTTGTACACACTTTCTACCAGGCTGATCTTTAGGAAGTTGGATTTGTCCTGATCAGTAATCAGAAATAGTGAACTGAGAAAGTAGGGCGTCTACAGACTGATCAATAGGAGATACAGACCATCAGATCACATGCAGTTCATCACTCTTAACATAAACGACTTCCACTGATCCAGCACTCAAAACTGGCCTCATTAAAACTATAAATACATTTTAGCAAGCATTTTTAATAGGGTTTTAACCCCAGTCCCGGAGGCCTACCACAGTGTTTCAGGTTTACCCTATTCCCAAAACACCTGCTGCACATCAGCAGTCAGTTATCCAGCCCTCCATAACTTGAATCCACTGGTCAGAAGTAGGAAACATTAAATTCTGCTGGACTGGGTTTGAGAAACAGCACACAGGTCCCCAACTCTGTACTAGAGTACATCTTATTCTACACATGTTTGTGTTTTTTCTTACTCCCTATACATCTGATTTAATTAAACAGTTAATTAACACCCTCACTGAGTAATGTGGGTTTGTTGGAACAGGGAAAACAATAAAATGTACAGAACAGTAGGTACTGCCAGATCAGATTTGTTGGAAACTATGCCATGGCTCAAAGGTTTACTCACTTAAGCACTTTCAGTAAAAACAAGGTCCCAGGTTCGACCTCAACCAACATGACTTGACTTAAATGCCCCCCTAGTGCTGTGGATAAAGGGCTGCCCACCACTCTGTACTCACTGCCCCTAGTGTTCACTAGTGTGTATGTGTGTGTTTCACTACACAGATGGGTTAAATGCAGAGGCCAATTTCACTGCACAGTGGTCAGAAGAGTAACGTTCACTTTCACTTTATGCTGGTCACGGTGGATCTGGAGACTATTCCGGGAACACTGGCAGGGGGGACAGAAATATACTTTCAATGGGATGTACTAGTTTATTTATAATAAACAAACAAACAAACAAACAATGATGATAAAAATAATAATAATAATAATAATAATAATAATAATAACAACAACAACAACAACAATAATAATAATAATAACAACAATAATAATAATGACCAAAATATTAATTTTCTGAATAGGCCTAGGATTTACTGTGACTGCAATTAAGTATCTCATTATCTTCAAATCAATCATATTTATTTCATTTTTATATAACAAATGACCATGTTATTGTTTAACATTACATTCTTGTCATAATTTTTGCCCATATACTGTTTTCCCTATAAGAGGTGCCGAGATGAACTAACCCACTGAGTGCATAAATCAATACATGTTTCTCTGAAAGAAATGTGACCAATCAAATCCGTTCAATAGTGATTTTCCAGTACTGCATTTAATAACAGCTGTTCCTAGAACAGGGAGGCAAAGTCTAATAACCTGAAGCAAGTCTGTTATATTGTTGGTGCAGCAGATCTGTCACTACCTTATGCTGTATTATGGCCTATATTTATAAAAAAAACTGTTAAACAATTTTTATCTGTTATTTAGTGACTAAATTATGTTGAACTGTCTTATTATAATATTTTTGTTCTGTTTCATTTTTGCACAACTGGTCATCTATGCCACCTTGTGGTAAATATTCCGAAAGCACTTAATACACAATTTTTATTAAAATAATTCTATTGTTTTACAATACTTGTGGAAACTAGCATGCATTTTTAGGCTTTATATAAAAAAGAAAAATAATACAAACAACATTATGAGTACTGGGGTTACGAACCTGAACTGCACCTGTGAACTGAAAGCTTTTGAGCTCAGGTGCCAAGGCATTTAACCCCTAATTAATCCAAGGGTTCCCAGTTGGCTGAGGCACTGACCCCATAATCATGTGTAAAGGGTGTTGATAAATAAAAATAATACACATCATCAGTCACAATATTATAATATTAGCTATAAGCACAGTAGGCAATGAACTGACTTATGCATCTTTGCCTAATAAACAATGCTGTTTACAAGAATATAGAGTTTAGAGAGTACAGCTGTTTTAACATTAACATTAAATGAGTTTATCTTGTTATTATCAAAGATCTGACAAAAACAAATGGGGTAATATGACCATAAAAGAAGAATTATAAAATTAAATGTTAGCATAAATCATTAAATGTTGAAAAAACATGTACTGATGAAGCCTCTTAGTTTTGGATTTCAAACACAAATCCCTTCACCTAATGAGACATTATATTTTTCCCTCTGGGTTTCTTTGTAGTAATAAGAAGTACAGCTTTTTTTAAGAATAAGATGATAAATGTCATGGTCTAAATAGTGGCATTACTGTATCTAACAACTCTTTTTCCAGCTTCTCAGTCAATTAATCATTCAATATAATCAATCAATTACTTGCCATGACTACCCTGCAGGTTTCTGTAGGACTTGTGTTTCTTTTTGTTCCATGTGATCAAAAAGTATACACATTAGATATATTATATACTAGAGTGCCAATATACTAGTGCAAATGTACCAATAATAATAATAATAATAATAATAATAATAATTATTATTATTGTTGTTATTATTACAACATTTTGACATTTACCCCCCCCTTTTTTTTTTTTTACTTTTTATCTCAAAGTAATAACTGTTTCTCTCAGAATCAACACTTTACTTTTTCTGCCTCTACAACTGATGGATTATGTTTAATTATGTCCCTTAGTTTTTTACTTCGTATACCAGAATTATTATGTTGAATGTTATTATGAAAAATACATTTTGTTATTAAGAGCTATCCCTTTGTGTTTTGATCAGGGTGCACTAAATATTTTCCTATTTGCATAGCCATATAATTATATGTCCACTTTTTTGGTACAAATAGTCAGAATTTTTAAAATATATTTAAATATCCTTATTTAGTAAAGTTAGAGAGTCTGGTATTTATTGTTACTTTAAATGGGGAGGTATAATCATTTTTGTTTTTTCTGATTTATGATCTCATTCAGCCCTGAGCCCTGGAATATTCTACGCATGCGCGTTGTCAAAACGTGCTCCTCTGTCAGGGAACTTATCGGCAAGAGAGAAATTTTGCAAGTCATGGTGGGCCATTCAAGACAATTGGACTACGACAACAATAAGTAAATCTATGGAAATAAGAGACTTTTTCAATAAACTGACTGCCGTATGATGCTAATGAGTATCGTCTAAACATTTGTGGCTGCTTTTATCCCTACACTCTTTTACGTGTAAGTATAAAAAGAGTGTTAGAAACGGGGCTAGTTAGCTAGATTAGCCTGTTAGCCTGATTGGGGCTGTGGTACTAGCCGGCTAGTTATTGTTCATTGCTAACGTGTAATGTCAGACTGCTGCTGTATGTATATATATATACACATATATCGAATCTTGTGATTTGTTAATGTAATATAAATAATTTCACGACTGTGTTTGGCTGCGTATGATAAATACATAAGCGCTTAACAGTGTTGAAGTTGTTTTGGTATATTCGGTTTCCCTAGTAGATTCCCCTCAGTGCCCGCCCTTGTAACGCTTTTTATTGGTGGTGCTATGAGAAACACCCGCGCATGAGGCTTCTGATTGGCTCCTGAGAAGCTTCTCAACCAATCAACGTTTGTTGCGCCACTTGTTGCTAGCGTTGCTGGAGAGTGCCGATAGCGGAAGTAGGAACGAACACTTCCTGGATGTTCGGCAAATAAATAACGTTCAGTTTCGTGTTCGGTGAACAGTAAACGGGCTTCCAGGTCATTGGCACGTCTCAGAAATTGATATTAAACTGTCTCTGTATTAATCCTGTGAGGGAAATTGTACACGTACTGTTGTGTTTGTGTAGCCGAGTGGGAGGTTAGTCGGCAGATGGGCTCGTGATGGCACGAAGAGGAGCACGAACGTACGTTAATGCTCGAGCAGCAGGCTAACAAACTTCCAGTAATCAGATTTTATAGGGACCATCTGATAAAATATCACTTTGTTATTGATCGTGAAAGGTTGTGTTCATTCTCATTTCTGTCTTTTACAGATTGGAGAAGCTTCTAAACAGTAATTGCTGGGATTTAAGCCTCTGACAGGATAGACAATTCCTCACTGAGGACAAAGGAAGCCTCATTTCCCCCCCAGTTTCCCTTCTTTTCCACAAGCCAATGTTTTTGTAAAAACACAATATTTTGGTAATGGTTTCTCTACCTTTTATAGATATTTACGTAATATAGAACACTGACTCTTAAGTGTTCGTTTGGTCCTCTTTAGTTTTTGTTTTTGTTTTTTGTTTTTAACTTTCATTTCGTTTCCTTTGCCAAGAAATGCTTTACTTGAAAAAGTACTTCACAGAGGGTCTGATTCAGTTCACTATCCTCCTGAGTCTCATTGGGGTGCGGGTGGACGTGGACACCTATTTAAACAGTCAGCTGCCCCCACTCCGTGAAATTATCTTGGGCCCAAGCTCAGCCTACACCCAGACACAGTTTCACAACCTGCGCAACACCCTGGACGGCTATGGCATCCATCCGAAAAGCGTGGACCTGGATCATTTCTTTGCCGTTCGTCGTCTGCTGAATCAGGTGCGCTCGCTGGATCACCTGCGCGTGCCCAGCACTGAGCTGAACGCTTGGCTGGTGCACCGTGACCCTGAGACTGTGGTGTCTGCAGCCAGCCAGTCCAGTCCCAGCATTGCCCTGGACAATGGCGGCAGCCTGGAGGACGTGAACAGCCCCGAACCCTCGGCCATGAGAGGGGCCGGCAGCACTTCTGAGTCAACCTACAACCTTAGTGGAGAGGACAGTTTGGGTGCTGTGGCCCCTGAGATCAACCAAGAGCAAGGCAACAGAGACAGCGTTGATGAGCTTTCTAAAGAGGTGCAGTGCTTTTATAATGCTTTAAAAAAATCTGTTGAGGAACTGATTTATTTTTTAGATTATTCACATGCTGTAAAGTAAATGCTTTAAGAAGATGAGTTACCTCACTACTGTGAAATTTAGGTGTCTTTCCAGAGTGGCCTAAATGGGTGTGGCTGCTGTCTCCCACTGTGAGAGTGATAAATGTGTGTACCTCCTTGTTGTATCTCCTAACCTCAGACTCTCTCTCTCTCTATATATATATTGTGTATATATATATATGATATGATATTGTGAATAATACATAATGAATAATATATAGCGATGTATAAGGTAGTATTCTGCTGTAAAGAAACCTTCAGATTACAACCCAGGCAGCTTTAAGGACAGCAGAAGCATCTTTGTAATTGTCGTTTTTTTCCCCTTAATCATCAAAGTTACAGGGTGTTAGTGTTTATTTTTAGCAAATGCAGCTGCAAAATACCTAAAAGGCATTAGGATTAATACATTCGTACAATCTGGGTCAGTTTGATGCAATAGAGGATTACATATCAGATGCAGACATGGCATCAGTTAGGCAGCCATTTTTAAATCACACATAGCAAATAGTAAGGTAACAGTGGGCCATTTTATTGTACATTCTTTATTTTCAATTAGCTTGCCCTTCACGGGAAGGTCACTTACCCTTTGCTTGTCAGTTGACCTTATTATAAAAGTCTTATCACTTTGCTACTGAAAAGGTCCTGGAAGGACTTCATAGTTCTGTAGTCTGTAAAAAAAAAAAGACACATGTTCCTGTACATTTTATGCTTGGCTGATGCTCAGTTGTGAATTTACGCATGAAGTACATATACCTAAACCACATTTGCATGGAAATTGGCGCTGAACCACGGTTGAATCTTTTCACGTCAGTCAAAATTCATCTTTTAACTACGCACTTGAACAGAATCCCTTTCTTTTCTCAGTGTCCTGATCTTAACATGGTCCTTTATGCCTTTTAGGACATAGACCTTATAGATATCCTTTGGAGACAAGATATTGACCTCGGAGCTGGAAGGGAAGTGTTTAACTACAGCAGCAGGCAGAAGGATGGTGAGGCAGATAAATCGAATGAGGCAAATGAAGAGGCAGGTGTACGGGAGGAGGACTGGAGAAATGGCATCAATCTGCAGGAGGGTCAGGGCATAACTCTTGTGGATGGAGAGACTGGGGAGAGCATACCTGAGGAGGTAGCAGTGTATCGTTGATGATGATGATGATGATGATAACGTATGTTATTGTGTCTATGATGTATATGGACAGATATGTATTCCTGGAATATACAACAGTAGCATTTAGGAATGTTTGTCATATTGCATTCAGGATCCGATAGGTTAAGTTATCTGTCTTAACTAAAGTATATTTATTATTAACTAAAAAACAATTCCTAAACAAAATCCCTTTGAAAGCTTGTAAAAGTGTGTCATCAGTGAAATAATCAGTTAGATTATTTTCCATTTAGTTTATTATTGCCAATGTAGTTTTGAAAATATAAAGCTGATGATTATAGTCAAGGTAGCCATTTGTGTTGTAGAGCCTTCCAAAAGCTGGTTCAAAGCTTACTGTGATTATATGTATTTTGTTCTGTCCATTTAGACGTAAATACAATGGCTATATATTTGTGCAAAATTAGTTAATTTGGCACTGCAAGATTGGCCGACAAACAAACGTGTTGGAGCATAAACCAGTGAAAAAGTCAGCATTTTTTGGATAATTGTTTACCTTCTGGGTCTACAGATTATGGCAAGACCAGTTTTGAAATTTCTTGGACTAGTTCGAAAAGTGCAATTTTTATTCAATTGGCCACTTGGTAAAAACGATGCATTTTTGTAAAAGACAAGTAATTGTAAAGTTGCAAGGTCTAATGCACTGCATAACTTGGACCATGGTTTATATGGCTAAATGAAATATGCTAGAAGATATTCTTGATTTTCTTGTATAGCCCCTAATGATCATTGACCTATTAAGTTGCCCCTGTAGATCTAAGTACAGACAATGTTCAGGAACTAGCCTGTGACTTATGGTTGCTGAGACACGATGTTTGGTTGCTGGAAACTGTCTTACAGCAATTGCAACATTACATGTGCACCAAATTTGACACCTTATGACCTACACCTTTGACCTACCTCAGAATCTAATCTAACTCTGGAAAATACCTGTAAAGTTCATTTCTGACAAAGTGTTCTCAAGTTATTGCATTTTCAATTAATTATGAATTTTCTAACAGGCACTAATTAGCATATGGCGATTACTATCAAATAATTTGATAATTATTTAGTACAAATGTCTTCTGAAATTTTTGAGCATTTTTGCATAAATTCTTGGTATAAAACCTAGGACTAGTTGGCAAAAATGGGTTTTGCAAATTTTGCAAGTATGCACAAAATCTAAGTACAGAGTAAAAAGTGCAAAATTGCAACTTGATTTGGCTTGACCCAAGGAATCAGGAAAAAAAATATTTTGTGAGTAAAAAAATTTTTTAGGAGACGGAACACAAAATGCAAAAATAATTTAATGCACTATAACGATACCATGAGGCCAATATATACTGAGCTATATGGTCTGGGCTGCAGATTGCGTTTTAGCAAAGAAAAAAATAAATAAGAAAAATCTGAGCAAAACCAGTAGTGTCCCTGCACTATGTACATGGACCCTAAATATGAATAATAATAATAATAATAATATCTTTTGTAATTTCTGCTTAACATGCCAGTGTAATTCATACAGAAATTGTCCAGAAGGTTTTGATAGAAGATTGTGCACAGCTTGAGCAATTCAACCTTGCCGAAGCATTAACCTCTCACTCATTATCTTTTCTCTAGCTCTCTAGCCTTGGCACACAGACCTCAATGTCCCTACAGGAATGCCTAAGGCTTCTGGAGGCCACCTTCCCTTTTGGAGAGGAATCAGAGGTACCAGCTTATTTCTACTCACAGTGGTATTATCAGGAATAGCTGCTTTTTACTCTTCTTTTTTTAAGCAATTTCTTAAATTATTGTTTTCCTTTGGTCAATTTAAAGTTCCAGGCTACAGAAGCTGCCCCTCAACTGAGAGGCCCAGCAGAAAATGTTCCTTCAACATCTCAGGGGCTTTCAATGCCTGCCCCCTTGCCTCAGTCTGATGCACCTTTAGACCTGGAACAGCAATGGCAGGACATAATGGCAATCATGGAACTGCAGGTTTGTATTCTGCACACATTGTTTATAAGCTTGTGCTAAAATAGTTGTAGTTAGATGAAGATGGATGTAATCACTCAGCACCTGTCTGTCACCCCCTCTTAGGACATGGATGTGAATAACACAGCAGAAAACACCAGTCTCACCAACAACCTGAATACTACTGATGCTAATACCAGTGAATCGGGCACAATGGCGACTTTTGGAGTTCCACAATCCAGTCTGATCAACCAGGATGTGAGTCTCCATCAGGCGTCACTCCCAAGCTGCAGCCAGGACCTACCCAACCTTTTCAACTCTGAATTAGATCCCTCTGTTGGGCAGAGGCCTACTCTCCTTAGGCTCTCCTCCAGCAATTCATCTCATATCAACTCAACATTTGGAGCCACAAATATTACTGGCCTGTTCCTCCCACCACTCAACAGCACAAACAACTTAACCTCCTCCCCAGTTATGCCTGACCCCTTTGTTAGCCTGCTGGAGGAGTCCATGCTGGATGAAATTAGCCTGCTAGATCTTGCAATGGAGGAAGGGTTTAGTCAGGCTCAAGCTTCTCAATTAGAAGATGAGCTCGATTCAGACTCTGGATTGTCTTTAGATTCTGGACACAGCCCTGTCTCTCCTAGCAACTCTGAGACGTCTTGTTCCTCAGCTGCATCGTCCTCCTCCACCTCTGCCACTTTCTCTGAGGAAGGTGCTGTGGGCTACAGCACAGATTCTGAAGTGGCCACAGCTGAGGCAGAGGAGGGAGCCGTTGGAGGCTACCAGCCCGAATATAGCAAGCTGTGCCGCATGAGCTATCAAGATCCCTCTCATTTTCGTAACCTGCCACAGCTGGACAGCATCAATCACAACCACACCTACAATCTACCAGTGGCCTCCTCATACCCTGAGCAGGCCCAGCTGCTTGGATCCTGCAGTAAAAAGTGCAGAGATAAGCACATACAGCAATCCAAACTTCATCCTCCCAGAGAGTTCATTGACAAGCAGTCGAGTCGCGATGAACGTCGGGCCAGAGCTATGAAAATCCCATTTTCCAACGACAAAATTGTCAACCTTCCTGTTGAAGAGTTTAACGAGCTTCTGTCCAAACACCATCTCAGTGAGGCCCAGCTTTCCCTCATCCGTGATATCCGCAGGCGTGGCAAAAACAAAATGGCAGCACAAAACTGCCGTAAACGCAAACTGGACACCATTATCAACCTGGAGCAAGGTGTGCAGGATCTGCGGCGTGACAAAGCCCGCCTGCTGAAGGAGAAGATGGAGTGCCTGCGCTGTATTAGGCAGATGAAGCAGAAGGTGCAGATCCTTTATCAGGAAGTCTTCAGCCAGCTGCGTGATGAAGAAGGCAGGCCATATCCTCCTAGTGAATATTGCCTGCAGTACAATGCTGATGGTAGTGTCCTCATAACGCCACGCAGCATGGCTGTTGAACAAGGCCGAAAGCCTGACAAGAAACCGAAGGACAAAAAGAAGTGAGGATCTGCTCCTTTCTTTTGCTGCCATGGCTTTACCACAAAAAATACTATGAGGTGGAAGTAAATGCTGTTTTTTTTCCTTTGAGAAGATTCTAGCAAGGAAAAGAAAATCGCACTGTCGGTGTTGTTCCTGCATTAGGTTTTCTCCTTTTTTCTTTCTTTGGTTCAAATGTTTTTTCCAGAAAATATGAAGCAGAGTTGCTTTTTAAAGTACCGACTTTCTGTTGTTTTACTTGGAATATGACCGGGAATAGTAAATTGACTGAATCTAAGAAGAGTAAAAGAGGCAAACCGCAGCTGTGGAGACACTGACTAAACTGAGAATAAGGAATTGACCTTAATTTCCATCAAGATCCCAAAAACAAAATGAATGTACGGCTAGCTGATTATCGGCTTGGAAAGGTCATTAGACTCTTTAGTATTGGCCTCTAGGGGGGTGTGTACCCTGTTGGTAGCCCTTTAGTGTTAAAGAAGGCCCTTCTATCTGAAGATGGTGGTGAAGCCCTCGGAAGTTGGAAGATTAACTTTTGTGTTGAGAAAAGAAATTCAATGGAATGGTTGTGCATTTCGTTTTGTTTCCAGTTCCATCTCTGTGGTCACTAGTGTACCTACACCAGTGTGATTGTGACAACAATGACAACAAGGAAATGACATTTCCTTTGAACAGTTACACATGAAACCAGACAACAGTTTCTCTGGGTATCAAAAGCCACTTACCATGGAATTAGGTTGGACAAAGTAGAGTGGTAACAAATGAGTTTGGGGTAATGCTTGAGGCTGGAATGAATGAGATGAAAATTAAATACTGAGTAAAGATGCACACTGCATTTCTAATAAATCGGCTTCTGTGCTCCGCTCAATGCTGTAAATCATCTCTGTCGCTTGGCTGTAAGCTGTCAGTCTTTAGCAGTCGTTTCTCTTTTGCAGGCTTAAAGGTGAGAATCTCCTCCTTGAATCTTTCTGTAGTTTTCCTCTCATGTGCATAAGCTACACAATTTCTTTTTGTCCTGAATTCTGTCAAGAGAAGTTTCACAGCTTAAACCTGGACCTGTTAAAAAGGACGAAAAAATCAAAACAACCACAAAAAAAACTGTACAGAGTTATGAATTACTTTCTGGCTTATTACCGGACTGCTAGCATTCACAGTTCCCACTCCAAGGGATTCGCCCTCAGTTGCAGTATCTTTCTGTAATCCTTTTTTTTCTGTTTGATTATGACATGGACAGTGAACAAGATACTCTGAAATATTGAATATTGGCTTAATGTTCACATCATTGAGGTATAGTTTAGTAGCACTTTCTTTTTCCAGTGAACCAGTATGTAAAAGTGTGATCACAATTATTTATTTTTTTTTTTTTTGTTCTTTTTCTCTTGTACTTCCCCAGTTAAACAAATCTCTTAACACTACCATGTACCTGTATAGTCAATAAAAAAACCTGGAGATCTGAAAAGCTGCTTAGCATGTACCACAATGGAATCGGCTCATGCATTAACGCAGTGGAAACGTTGCTTAGAAGTATTCAGGTGACTAGCATACATGTGAAATATAACATCTTTACAATGAAGCTTTAGCACTAATAAGAAAGCTTTACCAGATATATACATCTTCATCGTTTATTCACGTCTACCGGTTAACATTGCTCGTATCTGACACTGAACATATACAGAGCCACATGTGCAGAGTCCTTTTCCTGTCAAAAAGTTGTATATAAAGATAGCAATTATATTCTACTTTTATGAATTGGAAGTTCACCATTTGTTCACATGCTACTGCGATTATATAACCTTAGGTTACACCCTCATATCCTTCAAGTCCTAATCTCCACACGTCTTGTTCTCGTGATTTTTTTCCGTTCATCATTTATGTTTTAACAGCTTTTACTGTGTACACAGTGCATTATTGGAACTCTATCTTATTACTGTAACAGTGTGAGGGGTGTAATCTAAAAAGAGAACTACAGGGGCTGGCCTCAGACAGATAAATATTAAAAGTTACCAAGCAGTTCACCTGGCCAGAGGTCTTTATGTCCACAGTGGATCAGTGTGGCTAGGCTGCCACTTTTTATTCCAGCTGATTAGGAGCCACACTTGGTAGTCATTTGAAATCTAAGATCAGTTGAATTAAGTGTTGCTGACAAGTGGTTTTAAAAACATCCACAACCGCTCGTTGTAGATAAGATCGAAGATCACTGGCCTTTAGATCACATTTTTAAAGATGCGGCTACAAACCGTCAAAACTATGCACATAAAGCAGTATTCTGTAAACTCATGATGTAATGGGGCAGTATGAGCTGAATGTTCAAATGAGTATTGAAAAACAGCCACAAGAAGCAAACTGTCAAAACTGGTGAAAAGTTGGCAAAATTTTCAAGTCATAAAATGACGATGTGTCAGGAAATGTACTCTGTACACGGTGCACTCTGTCTGGTTGTTGCGATATGCAAGGAGTAAAAAGTCACAGTTGTTTTGATGAGCGAACTTTAAAGTTATTTAATAGGTATGGAGTAGATTGAGTTAATTATTTAAACAACAACGAAAAAAAAAGATCAGGCATGGAAATTGTGCTTAAACTAGTCTAATTTCCTGGTCTTTTGCTGTCACTACTTGTCGTCATGCACTGATTTTTTTTGTGTCTTTGTTTTGTAAATATGTTTGTTGTTTGTTTTCATTTGAAGATATTTTTGGCCCTCTATATTTTACCAGGCCTTCTGTCTGACATCTGTGTTGATTTTGATTCACTTCCTGTTAGTTTATTTTAAAAGATTTGCTGGCAATCTGGGATTTGTTTTTTTTGTTTGTTTGTTTGTTTGTTTGTTTGTTAATAAACTTTTTTTTTTAATTTTCAAAGTTATATTTTGTCTTGTGTTTATCTTAAGTTTGTGCTACCATGTGAGGATCTGAAACAGTCGTCGAGAAAGATAAACACAGACTTTAGTGCCTTGAAAGCCAGAAACAGTCAGTCACCTCTAGCAAATAGTTATGCTCCAATTAATCATTTAATTAAGTGTAAATAAGTCTGGGCCCAGGTGTTCTACAGAAATAATGTTTGTAAAAGTCATCTGCAGACTCCTGGACATGTGCTGCAGATTGTTGATTGTATAACACTTCAACTTCCAGTGACAGACAAAACAACGCCTACATCAATCCTAGGTTTATTAAACAGACTGAATGATTAAGTGTAAAAATAAAAAACACATACATGATTTAAAGAACATAATCAGGTAATTTAGCTCGAACTCATGAACATGGACACTATACTTGATTTACAATAGGGTAATAAACCATGAATATAAAAGGTCATAAAGCTCACTGTACAAACATACACTGTCAATGGTTTGGGGACATCTAGCTTTTCAATACACATTTTTTTAATAACATGACCACTAGTTTGCGAATAAAGACAAGATAAATATCGTGTAAAAAAATCTGGTTGCAATTTAAAGCCTTTTTCTCCATCATGTTACTTTTAAAAACACTTCTTTAGCAGCTGTAACTACACACTTTCTTCGTCACTATGTGCAGCCGTTCCTCTGTTCATCTGCTCCTCTGCTGTGCTTCTGGCAGGACTTTCCAAAGCTTTGTGAAGCGGACCTCTCTTGAACTCCCACTCCTCAAGCTCAATCGAGTTAAAGTGTCCTAATACCTGGTGCCGACTGTGTTGTTAAACATTGTACTTTTGTCTCCAAATATCTCCTGCACAGCTTTGTGGGGTGTGTTTACGGTTGTTCAATAAAAAAAAGCCAAGATGTTCCCAAACATTTCATAAGGAGTGCATTTGTGCAGTGTTGTTGACAAAAGATGGGCTTGTTCAATAGTAGCACCTACAATAATAACCCGGAACAGTGATTTGTGTTTGCTGGTAAGAGTGAATTTCAGTAAAGACTTTTCAATACTATTAATTGGGACTCTTGGTCAATTCTTAATCCACTGTACATGTACTTCTCCAAGGGCATTTCAAGAATCATTCGCTTGGCCTGCTTTTTGGAAAATGTATAAAATCTTTTTATAATCTCAGTTAAGGCAGCAATATGTTAAAATCAATCCAATGTACAGGACATACAGGAATATATTAAAGAAAGCCTTTTGGAAACTGGTAAGAAATGGCCGGCATTGTAATCTACACTGGCTCTGAAACACAGTATGGGTAAAGAAGCTTCCCAGCTGCTATCCATCGCCATGATCAAAATAAAAACAAAACAAACTGAGAAAAAAAAATAGTAGTCTACAGAATATATTTAGCTATAGTAGCAGTGCTATGACTGAAATACACCAGAGCCTGTGTAAATTACAGGTACTGTTTAATTGCCTGAGGTGCTGCAGGTGTCAGTGGTGTTTCTCTAAAATCATATAAATCTTTTGCTGCCTTTTCTGATGATGAAAATTGTAAATATTCCCGATAGCTTCCGAAAGGTAGCCTAGTTTTTCTCATCCTTCTTCTCCTCCTCGTCAGTGGGGTAAGAATGCCAGGTGAGGCGCTCCTCATAGAACGAAATGACAACTTGTGGACACTTTACATTCGCCTCCTTGGCTGGAACAAGATCCGCCTCGTCAGAGTTCTTCCTGTAAAGAAACAAACCCATCCGTTTACAAGTCACCTTACTTGAGATCACTAGATTTCGAAGTGATACTGAACAGGAACTGGATGATCTAATCCAGGACCTGAGGTGAGGCAGTGTTAAAACCAGGCATCCAACTCCATACACACCATTTCATGAGGAACATAAGTTCTCCGCTTGAATCTGTAGCACCAATGATCCTCTCGGGATCCAACCCACGAGCAAAGCCTCTGAGTTTCTCTGGCTAAATTAGAGGAATGGTAATTAAGACATGGTTTATCCCATGAAGTTTGAGTTAGGCTCTGAGTATTTCAAAATATGCTTCTTACCCCGTTAATGAACTTTCATGTTCTTCAAAATCCTTACCTCGTCCTTGCGTTTTTTAGGCTGGCTCTCCTTTCCGTCACCGTCTCCATCGGCGCGCCGCTTCACACCCGATTCGTTAGCACTTCTCTGGGACTGCAGATATTCTGCGATGAGATCTGGGCAATCTAAATTTTCCTCAGGTTCCCATGTGTTGTCTTCACTGAAAATCCATATACACAGAGAACACATATCAAATAATCATTTTGACTACAAATAGAAGCAAATATGCCAAACCGAAACTTCTGACTAAATATAATCACTTGGTTCTACAGAACAGATGACTATGTTTACCCACTCTGAAAAGCCTTTCCACTTCAGGAGATACTCTATTCTTCCCTTCACGATGCGCCGATCCAGGACTTTCTCAACAACGTACTCTTCTTCCTCTTCCTCTACCAACTCTTCCACTTTCTTTTTATTTTGTTTCTTCCCCCCTGTTGGCTGCTTGCTTTCAGTTTGAACAGGAGGTGCTGTCAGCAGAACAATGACAGAATTAACCGTGTCCATCCCCACATGTTAGACAGAGATTTAAAAGAAGCAATGAACGCTCCTGATTTCATTGCAAAGTGAAGTGAAATGCCAAACCTTCTGTCCCTGCAGCAGGAGCTTCAACTGGTGTCTCTGGCGTTTGGCTCATGTTCCAGATCTTAACACCTGGAAATGCACGGGAAAAAAAGATGGAACAGGTGTGCACAATCTGGTCTGGGAAGAGCCAAAGCAATGCAGATATGCTTCTCATACTCAGCTCATCAGTTTCTTACTAAGCCTTCTTCAATTCAGATTCATTTGTATAATGCTTTTAATAGACATTGTCACAAAACAGCTTTACAGAAATATTTCTGGAATATTAATTCCAGATATTCCAGAAATTGTGCACTGAAGTGGCAGAAAAACTGGTACAGACAGGTGGTGGATCCATAATGGTACAGGGTTTGATTATCCTGGCATTCGATGGAACCCCTGGTAAGTCTACAAATGTCTTTAACAGGTAAATGGTATGTGCACCTCTTTTCTGATGAGTTACATCCGTTCATGTCCTGCATTCACTCTGATGTGTTCAGCCTATTAAAACAGGACAATGCCCCAACACACGTCTAGAACCGCCAAATTATAGTTAGAGGAACACTCTAATGACTCTAAGGAACACTTACATTTAGGGTCACCAGACCTCACCATTATCGAACACATCTGGGATACCATGCAATGCGCTTTGGAACAGAAATCCTACACCTCAGAATACAATGGAGTTGTGGACCATTTTGCATGAAGCATAGTGTTCATCTCCTACAGAATTTTTTTGCAGGTATGTGGAGTAATTGCCCATTGGAGACCTACTGGTGTACCAGTGTTTCGGACACTTTAATGTAAATGAATACATTTAGAAATGAGCAAGACAGTGGCAAGGAAAAACTCCCTGAGACAACAAGAAGACGAAAACCTTGAATGAAACCCGACACATTAACTGATCTGGATGTGTTAAGACACTGGCTACATATGTACAAGGGATATTCAGCTGTACACTGTATATTCATGGAAGTTTCAGGGTTGTGACATAGAAGACATGGAAGTCAAAGCCAACAACATGCACATAGCCCATGTCTTAAAAAAAACTGCAGCTGAAAATGAAGAAAAAAGAAAAAGAATTGACAATATAAAGTGAGAATGTTATGTTTTTGGTGTATTACTAATAGTAAGTTCTCTAGTGGTGCTTATTGTTATTAGTTACTGCAACAAACTCAATACAACCATCACAGAGAACACAGCAGACTAAGAGCATACAACAAATGATAACTGCTTATACCACAGTGCTGGGCAGAAGCTACTGATTCATTTTTTAAAACAGCAGCTCTAACAATATTGACAACTGTAATTTAAACCATAGTTTCAGATTAATGCTCTCAGTCTAATATAATGGAGTGACATTAGTCGTTACTGTAGTGAAAACTCAATCACAGGGACTTGTATGGTGGGCAATAGAGGTTTAGAGCTAATAAATATCCAATTAAAGCACGTTATTAATTAAGAAAGATGAATGCAAATCATTTACATAGAGAAGCTTTCTGTAAAGAAAATAATTTAATGTTAATGAACAGAGCAGTGCTTTTGAACAGTCAGTAGGTTATCTTCAGGAGAGAGGACTTTTCAGTTTCCCTTTAACAAGAAAAAAAAAAAGTGGTTTTTTTTCATATTAACTGAAAGTGACAACAAAAAGCTGTCTTAGAAATATTTTCCAACATTAAATGTAGAACGATAAAAAAAATAGAACGATATTATTATGCAATGATATTATTATTATTATTATGCATTGCATTATTATGCAATTAACTATTGTACTATTTCATTTCGAGTAACTTCTACATTAAACCTAACTAAGACCATATTACTTGTTGTCAACTCAGTATTAGCTGTTGCTCATTGTCAGGGAACTGATCTTGTGACCACAAAAGACACGACTGGAGTGCCCTTCAGCAAGGCACATAACCCCCAAACTGTTTGCTGGGCACCACTCTTTGCAAGCTGGCCCCCACCCTGGGCAATATGCCGCCCGCTCTGTGCTCACTGCAGTGTGTGTTTTCACTGCATGGAGTGGTTAAATCCGGAGGTCAAATTCTTCTGTATAAACCAATCACTTTCACTTTCACTTATTACCCGACTACTCAGTATTATTAATGCATAAATTATATATTACTGATGTGTATACATGAGGGATTTATGGTCATGTACAAGTTAAAAGAGTTTCTATTCTTCAAGCTCAAACACAGTTACTATGAGGGTGAGTCAAAAATGATCCGCACTCCAGTTATTCTAAAACGTATTGGCCGCACTGTCTTATCAAGGCTTTGCATACTAGGCTGCTGTCTCCCCAGTCACTGCTGTGCATGTCTTTTTATGTCTTGTATGTGTGTATGCTCCTGTGTCTGTATGCTGCCCCACTTGTGATTTACATGAAAGATGAGCAGCATGCAGTGAAAAAGGTTCAACAATCAATCCCTAGTTATCATTTCTGTGAGATGCAAAAAGGCTAAATCTAAGTCTAAAATACAAACAAAACGCAAAGGACTGCTATCCAAGGGTGTTGTGTTGTTGCATACACGTCTGCACACCGCTACCCATTCTGTCCACACTCTCCAAAAAGCTTCGTTTTAAGGTGTTAAAGCATCCACCCCCACCCCCCACTCCCCTTATAATTCTGATCTTGCTCCATCAGACCATCAGCTGTTCAGTCACCTGAAAAAAGCCTTAAGAGGATAAAGATTAACGTCTGATACAGAGGTGATGACAGAGGTGCATTAGTAGCTCGCAGCTCAGCCTGAAACATTTTTAATCAGGGAATATAAAATTTTGTTGATAGATGGACAGTGTATTGAAAATTTGCTTGCTGAGAACCCTTCACTGGCTTCCTGTAGCAGCTCGTATCAGATATAAAACCCTGATGCTGGCCTACAAAGCCA
>JAOVVF010000051.1:13986920-14004505 GCA_028565595.1 Duopalatinus emarginatus | reverse complement strand
TCGTCCCAACCTGGGGCGACTATTTAACAAAAAAGCAAAGTGTAGTCAAACCGAATCCTGACTTTCTTTACTTTATTGTGGGGGTTTTCTTTCAAATAGCAAAAACCTCATTACAACATTTCTTTACATGTGCCTAAGACCTTTGCACATTACTGTATATTTTTGGAAAATAAAATTCTAAAGTGCTTTTTATATTTGTATAACAGAAATGTACATACCCTGACAGAATGACAAAGCAGAAGCTCAGTGCAGTATGTAAAACACTGGTCCATGTTGTTGAGGGGAGTTTCTGGAAAGATTATTCATTATAGGTTGATCAAACTATAGAAAGGACTAGGTGAATAAAGTATACTGCCTGGCCAAAAAAAGTCACTGATTAGATTTGGAGCATCCGGTAGCATCTGGGTAGTATTATGAACTGGTGTATTAATGGGCCAGGTTTAGGCTCAGTGTAAACTTTTATGTGCCAATAAATTAAATTCAATTTGAATGTACTAAATGAACAGGTTATACTATCCATGGATTTTACTTCCCTGATGGTTTGGGCAAATTCCAGGACAACAATACCTTTCAGCTCAAATTGTAAAAGAGTGAGTCAGAGAGCATGAGGAATCATTTACACACTAGAATGAGTCCTGATCTTAACCCTGAAGTCTTTGGGATGTGCTGGAAAAAGACATTACAGAGTGGTTTTTGAACAGACAGCTGAGCATTGTGTATTCCTTATTTGGGAATTATCGAGTGGCTGATTATGTGTCATATGAAACAATACACAACTATTCACTTACCTCATACTTGCACTCACTGGCCATTTTCTTCAGATAAAATACAATCACTGACTTTAGCCTCATCGCTGATATACACCAGGGCAGGGTAAACATTTTGTGACCATAGACTCTTTAACTGTAGTCGATTTCACAGTTTACTGTTTCAAATATTCAAATATTAGGCTCATTAATGAGTACAGTTACATTTTGGCTTTACACTGACTACTACTTTTGCTGTTTGGATTAGGCATTACCCTGGCTTATTGCGAAATTAAAGGCCCCTTAAAGCTGCCTGAAATGATTGATGTGGTGGGCAGAGCTGTCAGCACTCAGACTGTGACTATGAACCGCAACATGGCTCTCGGCTTTGCAAAAGCAAATGGATCGATTTGGAGACCAGAAACAGACAACGAGAGCAGTCGTGAAATTGAAATGTGACTTCTCGCCCTAAACCCAAGCAATTCCGGCTTATCTTTTTTCGGCTCCCCGAACCAGCACTGGCCTTGGTCATGTAAAGGGTGGGATTTGTGGGTGTACCTATAGAAAGCTGACATAGGGGCCCGGAAGGTCAAGACTGCTGTAGGCCCTTCGTGGGATAACCCACATGGGGTCAATGTGAAATTACTTCCCTACAGTAAACCTCTGTGATCTACCCACTGTGGGCCCAGATGGCATGTTTACTGGAATAGTGTTTCTTTGTGATGGATGCAGTAAATTGTGTACAGCAACAGAGTGGCTACAGTTAGTACTTTTATCCTTTAAAACGCACTAATATGGCACAGTATGAAACCAGTACATACAATAGTTTTGAAAATGTCACCTATATTGAGCTGATGCACATTCTTTATGATGGACACAAGAACAGATGCTTGCTCAGTACTGAACTTCTTCTGCCTGCAGAATAGCACTATGTTTGTGTACAGCTCGAGGAGAATGCCCAGCTGTGGCTCATGGGCCTCGATGTGCAGGGCCTGACATAATATTCTGCAAAAAGCAACACACTTTTAAGAACCAGAGGTAAATTCACTGCACTTTAGTATTTCCATATATTATATAAGAGGGAAAACACATCCAGGAATTAGTATATTACCTTGAAATCTCTGGTATAGACTCTGTCCTGGTGATGTCTTCTGCATCACTGTAACTCAAGTCTGCCCTGCAGGTTTATACAATAATACAATTCTTTTATTGTTATGTATAAGGTGCAATAAGTGACATTTAATTGTAGTTACCTGTGACATACCATAACAGTATTCTGGCCTTCAAAGGATGTGAGCCCTACAAGATCAGTGATAGAATAAGATAAAGGATTAAATAATATAATCAATCTTCAATTAAAAAATATTTAAATGTACTATTTTTTTAATCTTACCAAAGATCCAATATTCATGTTTATAATCTAAGTTGAAGACTAAATTGTCAAACAAACAAGACTTATACAGCTCTTCTGGAGACTTTTATATGTTGTCTCTGTGTTACACCGTCTCCTAGCAACAGTGGCGGCTATTGACTTCCTGTTCTCTGTATACCGTTATTCACAAGTAATACCTATACACCTACATAACACCTTAACACGGTGATTTGTTTTGTCTGTGAAGGAGAAGAGCACCTCTAACAAGCACGACATGACAGTCAGTTATGTCATCTGGCTCTGACTCAGTAGTAAAATCACTGAATCACTGACGTGTTAGTACTTTTATTTTGAAATATGGCCCGCCGTATTCCGTTCAGGTGATTTTATAGCTGTGTGCCGTTTAATAACAGAGGTTTGTTAAAAGTCCTTAAACCACACAGAGCAGTAGGGCTTCAGAAAGATTGTTGATGAGGGTTTGACTGTTTATAGCTGCTGTAATGTTATAATGTGATAACAAGATGTAACTTGTGTGCATGTTGTTACATTAAATGCAGTTAAAACTTCTGCGGTATAAAAGAAATAAAGCTTTGGGACACACTGTACTCTTTTTACTGGGTCATAGTTTATTTTACTATAAGAACATTCCCTGTAGCGTTTTTATATTATTATTATTATTATTATTATTATTATTATTATTATTATTATTATTATTACTCTTACTATTATTATATTACCGTATCATTTATTTTTTATGTTTTATAACAGTTGAAATAACAGAGAAGAAAATATTTACGCATGTATAATTTATTATATCTGATGTCTGATTTGTTGTTCGTGTATTTAGTGACTCTTATTATGAAATGAAGAGCTGATTCCTCCTTAGCAGGCTTCACGCGCTTGTTCTCTTTTCCTGTCTTTGCGGCTAGCAAAGGTTTGTGTGTGCTATAAGACATGTAAACGTCATATATGAATATTTAATATGCACTGTAGAGTAACGGTGTGTTTGTACTTAAAAAACATGAACACGGAGTAAACCTGAAGCTCTTCAGGACGACATAAGAGGTTTATTTCTGTCAAATTATCCATCTACAAATGGACTACCTCGCTAGCTAGGTGGCTAACTGCTGTAGCTAGCATACAGCCGCGACATTATCATCATATTAGCTAACTAGCAGCGCTCACCATCGCCTGCTGACTAGCTGTCGGTTACAGTCACGATATTAATACTGTAGATTTATTATATTTGGTTATTATCTGTTTTATGGGAACGCTAGTAATTCCTAAGGCTAGTAAACACAGCACTGTGCTAGTAACCGATCAGATCTTATAAGAAGGTCTTCATGTCCATGTATAAGTGATGGGTTCTAGCTATAGTCAGTAGAGTAACAGGTCTATCCAGACAAAGCTTCAGTAACACTGAGATAACATTAACATATGTGTTAAAACAGCTGGCCTGGATGGGTCTCTAATCACTTCACCCCTGATGTAAATGACCATGAATGTCCACTTGTCTTCTCAGTTTATCTCTGTTTTCCTGTTACAGATCAGGGAAGCATGTCTGGCACCGGAGGTAAGAGGACCTCTGGAGGGGACAGTCCCCCGGGGCCACCTGAAAAGAAGATGAAGAAAGAGGAGAAAACCACGACCACTCTTATAGAGCCCATTCGCATAGGAGGCGTTTCTTCTACGGTAAAGCAACTTGTAGAGATTCACGTCAGATTAATGCATCAATCATCACACTCGCAAATGATCCGATCTGAAATGACGGTGTGTTTTGCAGGAGGAAATGGACATGAAGGTCATTCAGTTCAAGAACAAGAAGCTCTGTGAGTGCCTTGAGCAGAGACAGGCTATTGAAGACGAGCTGAGAGAGAAGATTGAGAAGCTGGAAAAAAGACAGGCTACTGATGATGCCACGCTTCTTATCGTTAACCGCTATTGGACTCAGGTACTAACCGAACTCTTACAGGGTTCAGATTTGTGTGATGGTTGTTTATATGTTCATATATCTATATTATATACGCTTGGGGCAGCTGTGGCCTAGTGGTTAGGGAACCAGTCTTGCGCAAGACACGACTGAGGTGCCCCTGAGCAAGGCACCTAACTTCCCCAACTGCTCCCTGGGCACTGTGGTTTGGGGCTGCCATCCCGCTCCAGGCAAGTATGTTCACTGCCCCTAGTGTTCACTATAGTTTGTGTTTTTTTGCACGAATGGGTTAAATTTGGAAGTCACATTCCTCTGTGTGCAAGCACGGTAGGCAAATAGTTCACTTTCTCTTTTACGTTTGTTAGGGGTTTATAGAAAAATGCACCCATTTTTAAGTTTCAAATCTGAGGTTATGGATTTTTGGCAGTTGATATAGTTTAGCTCTTGATGATCTTATAAACAATGCATCCGGTTTACTTTGTTGGTTGTTTTCTTTGCTTGTCTTTAGTTGCCATTATCATAAATGTGCACAACTACGCATAGATAGTGACTTACCAGTCAAAAGTGGCAAATTCATGTTTCTGTAACATTAAAACCACTAACAGGTGAAGTGAATAATGTTGATTATCTTGTTACAGCAGCACCTATAAGCAGTGTGATATATTAGGCAGGATGTGAACAGTCAGATCTCAAAGTTGATGTGTTGGAAGCAGAAAAAATAGACAACTTTGACAAGAACTGAATTGTGAGGATTAGCCAACTGACTCAGAGCATCTTCAAAACAGCAGGTCTTTTGGGGTGTTTTTAATATACAGTGGTTAATGAAGGGTCTTATCTTTATTTCTTTCTTGTCTCAGTTTTGTCCACTCTTTCAGAATATGGCATCAGGTTGGTGTAAGCAGTAGCAAGTTATGAGCCTGCCAAAATTCAGTTTTGGTTGGCTGCAAACCCTATTTTTGGATACTTGTAACTTGGTGCTGCTTACACCAACCTTCGTTCTTCATAATCATATTCATTCTTAATGTCAAATTCTGTAGGAGTGGGCAAAACTGAACCAGGGTACCAATTTTCAGCTTAGTATCATGTTTAGAAATAAAGAAATGACCCTTTAAAATCTGACCTTACAGATCATAGTGGCAAATCGTGAGTATGAAAAGGGGGTGTGGTACCTACATTTAAAGATTTCATAACTCCAGAAATAATGTTATGAAAGCCTCTAGTTGATTTGGCATGGAATGAGCCCTCTTGGTTTTTATAGTATGACTGTGCTGATTTGTGTTCATTCAGCCACGAGGGCATTACTGGGGGCAGGCACTGATGTTGGGTGATTGAGGTCTGAGCAGTCAGTGTTTCAGTTCATCCAGAAGGTGTTCAGTGGGGTTGAGGTCAGGGTTCTGTTCTGAACACTCGAGTTCCTCCACTGCAAACTGTATCTTCATGGAGCTTGTTTTGAGCACAGGTTTGGGCCTTGTAGTTCTACTCAAGAGAAATTGCAATGTAAAAACATTGTATACAGTTGTGTGCTTGTGTTTTTGTAGCAACGGTTTGGGGGAAGACTGACATGTGATTTTAACGGTCACATGCTGACATAGTTCTGGCCACTAACAATATTTGTCTGTATATTTAATTTAAAGTTTCCTTTTTTTGTTACGCTTTTAATGTTTGTGTGTTCGTTTGTCCATAAAAGACAGTGTTAGTATTGTCAGATATTTTATTGTTGGTTGTAAAAAGAGCTCAGTTTTAAACACGGAATAAATTAACCTAAAGCATCTTCTCTGTTTACACAGCTGGAAGAAAATGCTCAAGAGTTACTGCACCGCGTTGAACCTAAGGCTGGTCCAGTCCCTGCACAGACCCCTGTTAGTCCTCCAGCATCTTCCTCTGCACCTGATCCTGCAACTGCTCCTTTGCCCGCTTCGGATATTTCAGCTCCTCTGCCGACTCCACTGGAGGGAGAAGATGGACTTCCTCAGCCTCCACCACCAGCTGATGAGGAGGAACAGCAGCACCAGCAGCAGTCTGAACAACTCCAGCTGCAGGAGCAGGATAAGGAGCAGCAGCAGGAGCAACCTGGTGCAGCAGAGAAGCATCCTGATGAGCCAGTAGTGGATGGAATTGCCGGTGAACTTACATTTCCTGAATTTTAATGAAGTTTTCACAGACAGCACAATGAAATCAGTTTTTCTTATTTTCCATTAATTGCATTCTATTGTTTTTTTTTTTTTTTTTTGTAGCCCCTCCTCCACCTCCACCATTGAGCGAAAGTGCGAAGGTTTTCCTTTCCATTCTGGATAACAGCAGTGAAGAGGAGCTCAGCCTGCAGCTACAGGACAGGATGCAGTTCAGCAAAGGTGCAGTGGCCTGCATAGTCAGCATCTTTGACCGCCTGCACAGCAGCATTGATGATCTGTGTATCCGAACTCAAGCAACAGGTAAGTTTTTATTCAATTATAAGTATCATGACAGACCTCCCTTCAAATCTCTCTCTCTCTCTCTCTCTCTCTCTCTCTCTCACACACACACACACAGTCTAAAGCTAATGTTTTAGAAACAATATTTTAGAACATTATTAAATTTCATAGTAGTATGTGATGAAGCATGATCTTGATTATTAATATTTTTATTAAGTTGTTGTATACACAACATACACTGAGGAGCCAGAAAAACGGGTACAGACGAGCCTATGCTAAATACATAGGCTTGTGGTGTCTCCATAATGGTATGGGGTTTGTTTAGCTGGCATTGTTTAGATGAACCCCTGGCACATCCACAAACATCTCTGACAGGTGAATGCTACATGTACCTCTGTTTTTGTGAGTTACAACCCACATGATGCGCCACCAGACATGTCTAGAGTCAGAAATTTATTGTTAGAATAACACTAATCTTTGGGATTTTGCCAACCTCAGAATACAGCAGAATTGTGGACCATTTTGCACAAAGTATGGTGTTCATTGCCTACCGAATATTTTCACAAGCTTGTGGAGTCTATGGGACCTATTGAGTCTTAGACTGATTACCAGTTTTTCTGGCACTTCAGTGTAATTGAGCTTTATTGACTTCATAGGCTTTAGGTCAGTTAATCAGCAGAGACGGACCTTTGATTGAACAAATCCCTGTGTAAAAAAAAAAAAAACAAAGAACAGGCACAATGCAGTTCACATGCACAAGCAGTGGCAGTGATTTGTGTACACATGGTCAAAGCTGTGTGTAAACATGTGCACAGTATTAATAGTGCTTGTTTGTTTACATATGTTTTGTTTTACTTAGTCATAAAGTTCACACACAGTTATTTGTACTGTGATCTCACTGGTTGTTGGAGTCACTAAATATTTAAGCAATGTTTAATGTCAACTTAATATTTGTATTATTTTGTCTTTATCAGTATGTGAAGAGGAAACTCAACAAGAAGTCATTTCCACAAATCGCACTCTGCTAGAGGAGAATAATAAACTACGAGATCTCGCTTCCTCTCTACAAGGAAGACACCACAAAATGTCACTTGAGGTATTCATTAGACAGCCTAGTGGTGATTCGTGTATCAGGTTTTTTTTTTTGTTTTTTTTTCTCAGTAAAATATTACTGTCAGTGTGTGCTTTGTAATTTGAAAGATTTTTATAGTTAAACTTTACTCTAAAGGGTTTAACATGGATCCTATAAATGCAATAGCAACAGTGTATTAATCCCGCAACACGTTTCCCCAGCTAGTGTAGGTTTTTGCTCAGACATATCTATAATAAGAGATTTACATTTCAGATCATGTTTTTGTTTCACCCAATGAGAAGAAATTTTAGTCGTGTTGATCTTTAATGTCTGTTTCTTTAATAAATGTCTTTTAATAAAGACGCTGCATTCTTTAACTGCACTAGACAAATGAGTTTCATTAAAAAAAAAGCAGACGTATTATTGCTTCTCAAGAATGCACCATTGCACGATAAGCCTTTATTCAAAAACATTCCCCTCTGTTCTTTTTTTCTGCAGTATAATGAATGGGTTGATAAAGTGACCAGCTCTGAGACTAAAGTGTCTGAGATGGAGACAGCTGTAGAGGATCTGCAGTGGGACATTGAGAAACTTCGCAAAAGAGAGCAGAAGCTCAATAAGCACCTGGCAGAGGCCCTTGAACAGGTCAGTTAAGAAAAGACAAACAGACAAAAGTCAAATTCAGTGAACGTTTTTATGGTGTTTAATTGCTACATTCACTCAGCTTTTTGCGGCATAAACATTGAATGAAAAATAATTTTGTCTTTGGTTCTCAGTTGAATTCAGGCTACCATGCTTCTGGCAGGTCTGGTGGTCTACCTGGTGGTCAAATTACACTCAACATACAGAAGGTAATGTACAGTTTGATGTGTAATACTTAAAATACACTCACCCAGCACTTTATTAGTGAAGTGAACCACTCACTGACCATTGTGCTTTCACACAAAGGAATTCGACCTCCACATTTAACCCATCTGTGCAGTGAAACACATTATAGAACACAGGGGGCAGTGAGCACACAGGCCCAGAGCAGTGGACAGCCCCTATTCACAGCACCTAGGGAGCGGTTGGGGGTTAGATGCCTTTGTCAAGGGCACTTTAGTCATATCTTGCTGGTTACAGAGATCAAACCACTGACCTTCCAATCACAAACCTGGTTCCTTAACCACAAGCCCACTGCTGCCCCAGGGATCACTATAGTAATACTTGATAAGGGCATAAAGCAATTCCTGCAGGTGCACTTACATGTTGCAAATCCCGTGTTGTACCACATCCCAAATGTCTCTCTTTTGGATTCAGATCCAGTGATTGGAAAATTGGAAAGGCCACTAGAGAATTATAAACTCATTGTCATGTTCATGGAACTAAATTTAGCTCAAACTGTTCAGACTATTCTCAGTTGGTCTTTCTTATCAGCAAGGCATTTAATCAGGATGTTTTTTATTTAGTGCATCATTCTGAGTAAACTCCAGCACTTGTAGAAATTCTCAAATCAGCCAGTCTGGCACCAGTAATCATACAACAGTCAAAATCACTGAGCTCACATTTGCTCCCCAATCTTACAGTTGATGTGCAGTTGCATTACAACATTATTTGAAGCTGCTGGCCCATATCCGTATGTTTTTGTGATTGGATAATTGCTGAAGCGATTAGGTGTTACTAAATGTTTTTTGGTGGGTCTACACTGGGTAATTATTTTACATGTAGGAATGTCTAATACAAATATGTTTCAGATTTAATGCATATTAAAATGTTTTCAGTTTGAGTCACTAAATGCAGAGCTGGAGCAGAACCAGGAGCTGGCCAATAGCCGCATGGCAGAGCTAGAGAAACTGCAGCAGGAGTTACAGGAGGCGGTGAGGGAAAGTGAGAAACTCAAGGTACTGGATTACAGTTGCAAAGTTTTAAACTAATTATGCATTCTTGAAATGATTAGTCTCTTTTCACCTCAAATATTATGTACAGACATGCATGATATGTTAATATACAGAATTTTTAGCATTGTAGCTCGATGTATCACAGACTATGCCTGTGCATCTAAAACACAACACACGTTACATGATTAATACTGTCCTACATTTTCACTCAAATACCTTGTGCAGTCCTTCCCATTAGTAAGTCTGAATTCCTATTATGAGTCTATATTTTTTTTGCCTATAGCAGTGTAACTGCTGACATGACGTGTTTGTCTTTCTTTAAGATTGACCTTCGAAACATTCCAGAGGAAGTGGTGAAGGAAACACCAGAGTACAAGTGTCTCCAGTCTCAGTTCTCTCTGTTGTATAATGAATCTCTGGGAGTGAAGACGCAGTTGGACGAGGCCCGGGCTCTGCTGCTTACTGCCAAAAACGCTCACCTGCGACAGATAGAGCACATGGAGGTAAGTATCATGGATGCAATTCTTGTATATTGTTCTCTTTAAAATGCAATACAGTGGATATGTACCAGAACGTAAAGGGTGCTGCTGAAGACTTTTTTTCATTTCAATACCAAGTAAAATTTAAGATCATTTGACAAGCGAAACAGCAGAAGTGTGATGCTGGTTTGGTTTAAGTAAAATTATCCACCACCTCTGTCAAGTCAGTCATTATATTATGTGCATGTGTGGACTATGAAATATGGTAAATGTAATCTGACTCTGAGCCTGAGCCATAGTTTCTAACCTTTATCAGCCCCATATCTAATTAATACTCAGTATCAAAACTATATGATATAAAATGTTGATTATTTTTTCTTCAATAGAGTGATGAGTTGTCTCTTCAGAAGAAGTTGCGAACTGAGGTCATCCAGTTAGAAGATACATTAGCTCAAGTGCGCAAGGAATATGAGATGCTACGGATTGAGTTTGAACAGAACCTTGCAGCCAATGAGCAAGCAGGTAGTGACTTCTTTTTGTATATACTCAAGTTTGTATTATAATCAAGTTGCAGATGGTGTGTTAGTTCAAATTCTGCAGCAGTGGTTTTTCCCAGGCACACCGCTTTACTGTAATTAGAGAGTGAGGGGAAGTCTGTGGGAGGTGCTGTTCTTTGAGTATTCATTGTTTTGGCAGTAGTTCAGCACATTTCAACCATCAGATACTGTAACCATTACCTCGTTATCAGCTCCATCATCTCATTCTTTTACTGGCTGTTGCTCTGTAGGCCCAATAAATAGAGAAATGAGACACCTAATCAGCAGCCTTCAGAACCATAACCACCAGCTGAAGGGGGATGTGCAGAGATACAAGAGGAAGTTACGTGAGACCCAGATGGAAATCAACAAGGTTAGGTTCTTACATCCTCTGTACTTTGTGAGAAGATTTTTAGCAGATGTGATTAATTTTAATGTTTAACTATTAATAAATAACATAAAACCTAAACAACAAAAACAAAAAATATATATATAATACATACATATGATATAAATTATATAATACAATGTAACTGTAGAAAAGCTGTGACACAATCCATGAATTCTTTTTTTTTTTTTTTTATTTAATTTAAACTTAATTGTGCCTATGAGTTTGTCATAAAACTAGCTGACTGCCTTTTTCTTTAAGAATTTAACAAATTATTATTATTATTATTATTATTATTATTATTATTATTATTATATACCTTGCAAATAAAGTACATATGGCCAATAGTATGCAGACACCTGATTTTTACACACGTGGTTCTTTCCCAAACTGCTGCCACATTGCTGAATGCACACAATGTCTTGCCTTCAACCACACTGAACACCCTTTTGCGTGAGTTGGAATACTAAATGGGCACAAATCCCTGTGTTCCAAATCCTAGTGGAAAGTGAAACAAAAGCAAAAGGGTGACCAACTGCATATTAATGCCTATGGTTTTCAAATTGGAGCATATATAGGTGCCATATTTGGATGTTCACATTTATTTGGTATGATGGTAATTGCCATACTTTTATTATTCAGATAAAGTGCCAGAGTGGAGACAATGGCAGTATGCTAGCTTTAGAGGAGAGTGCGAATGATGGAGGACTGGACGTTAAAAAGGAGGAAGAGGATGACCAAGAGGAGGAGGAAGAAAGGAGGAGAGAGCTGGAGAGGCAACGAGTCCGAGAACGTGAGAGAGAAGCAGAGAGGGAGAGAGAGCGAGAACGGGAAAGGCAACGCAGTGAGGAGCTGAAGAGGAAAGACTCAGATACACTGAAGATGCTCCGAACAGAGCTCAAGTATGCCTCAGTTTTTACACACTAGAACATGGTCTGATAATTCTCATGTCGTTTATGATGTACACAGACACACACATGTATATACACTGATTAGCCATAACATTAAAACCACCTGCATGAACAGCTCCATGCATGGACTCCACAAGACCTCTGAGGGTGTTTTGTGGTTTCTGTGGCACTGAGATTTTAGCAACAGATCCTTCTATGGATCTTTTGTGGGATTGGACTAGACAGACTAGCCTTTAATTCTTGTGCACATTACTGAGCCCAGGGTGCCCATGACCCTGTCGCTGGATCACTGCTTGTCCTTTCTTGGACCACTTTTGATAGGTATTAACCACTGACTATCTGAAACAGCCCAAAAAAACTGCAGTTTGGGAGATGTACTGACCTAGTTGTATACAGTTTGTCAGAGTCACTCAGATCTTTATGCTTGCCCATTTTTCCTGCTTCCAATGCATCAGATTTGAGAACTGACTGTTCACTTTGTACCTAATATATTCCATCCTTATAGACTTAATAGGGTCAAGGAAACGGTCTGATTAGACAGGCTTAGTGCTATCAGCCTCCCACATGGGTCTAATGCATTTCAATGGATTATGTACAAAAAACTGACTGTGCTCTAAAAATAACACACTCTCTTCAGTGACACCATTTTTGGGTGTCACGTATCCGTGGATGGTATTTGTTTATTTCCAGTTTTGGGCAAGAATGCTAAAAAAACTTGTGCGTTTTCAGAATGCTTTGCATTTTTTTTCTTGAATTAATTACCAAAGAAAACAACTCAAAAATTTCGCCTTTGAGACAGAAATCGATCCTCCAGCTATAGGTAGCCTGGTTATGAATTACCTATTTGCTCAGCTGTGTCTGGATTTAAATGTCTGTTTTTGTAGAAGATGGCACATGGGCTTATCAAACACAATATAACACATAATAAATGTATTATTATTATTGTTATTGTTTCTGACGGTAATAGTATTTACGGTAGCAATGACTGACTGATCAAGAATCGTTCTAACCTACCTCAAATATGCATGGTCCCTTAAGAATGCTCAGTGGTATTTGTATAATTACTTGCGTGTGTGTGTGTGTGTGTGTGTGTGTGTGTCAGGAAAGCACAGGAGTCCCAGAAGGAGATGAAGCTGCTGCTAGACATGTACAAGTCTGCTCCAAAAGAGCAGAGAGACAAAGTGCAGCTCATGGCAGCTGAGCGGAAATCAAAAGCAGAGGTCTGTGTGACCTTCAAATTCCACCGTCCTTCTTTATCCGTTTACATAATATAAATATCTGTGCAAGCACAACATACGTTTAAAGAATATTATATTGCTCTTGCAGGTGGATGAGTTGAGGCAGCGGGTACGAGAGTTGGAGGAAAGAGAGAGGAAGGAGAGTAAGAAGCTGGCTGATGAAGATGCGCTGAGGAAGCTTCGAATGGCAGAGGAGACCATTGAACATCTGCAAAAGAAGCTCACTGCCACTAAACAGGTATGTCTATATATCTGTATACTGTTTTCTATCAGAAGTGGCTACAAAGGAAGTGAGCAAAATGTTCATGTACAGTGTAATTTACTCATGATTTCAGTAGTGGTTGATGCTTTTATTATGTGTGTGTTGCTATGCACAGGAAGAGGAAGCCTTGCTAAGTGAGATGGATGTGACAGGGCAGGCTTTCGAGGACATGCAGGAGCAGAACAGTCGTTTAATGCAGCAGTTGCGTGAGAAAGATGATGCCAACTTCAAACTGATGAGTGAGAGGATTAAATCCAACCAAATCTACAAACTTCTGAGAGAGGAGAAAGAAGAACTGGCTGAGCAGGTGCTCACCTTCAAAACCCAGGTATGCAGAAAACAAAGTCTCTTTTGCAAATGTATAAAGTTCATATTTGTATCTCAGCAGCATGAAAGTAAGCAAGGCTATGTCATGTTCCTCCAAGGTTGATGCACAGTTGCTGGTCGTGCAAAAGCTGGAGGAAAAGGAGGGCATCCTACAAAGCTCGCTGGCTACTTTGGAGAAAGAGTTAGCACTACGCACACAATCTTTAGAACTCAATAAGCGTAAAGTAAGAAGTATTACAGATGTGCATCATATCTCTGATCTAGTTTTTCCTTCTAAAATCATTGTTTTTGGAATCTGCTGTACACCCATGTAAGTTATAGTGCAGTCTGACTCTTTCTCTTGGTCTCAGGCAGTGGAAGCAGCTCAGCTGGCTGAGGACTTGAAGGTGCAGCTGGAGCACACTCAGGCCAAGCTGAGAGAGATCCAGGCCTCAGTGCTGGAAAACCGCACTGCACGTGAAAGGGAGAGTGGAAACCTCAAACGTGCACAGGTACAAGTGAAACGCATGTACACGCCAAAACAAAAACTAAAAAAAAAAAGATGAGTATCTCTTTTATACAACTGCTGCTGTGTCTTTTAGGAGGACTTGTCGAGACTCCGCCGAAAGCTGGAGAAACAGAAGAAGGTGGAGATGTATACTGATGCAGATGAGATCCTGCAAGAAGAAATTAATCAGTATAAGGTAAAATATTATTCTTATTTTTGATTGTATGTACTTGGTTTGACACCACATTGTTAATGACTCTAAAATGTTTGTTCTCAGGCTAAGCTGCGTTGCCCCTGCTGTAATACTCGGGATAAGGAGACTGTGCTTACAAAGTGTTTCCATGTCTTCTGTTACGAATGCTTGAAGACCCGCTATGACACTCGGCAGAGGAAATGTCCCAAGTGCAATGCTGCTTTTGGAGCCAATGACTTCCATCGCATTTACATCACTTAAGACCAAGACGGGATAATTAACTCAATGAACTGTAAAAAAGCGATGGGAAAGTGGATTTAAGAGCAAAGAGTACTGAAGTGGCTTAATTTTTGCTCAAAATGCTGTTTCCATTAGATCTGTGAGTGGTCGGTGCTAGTGACCAAATAGACAGTGTGTCTGCAGACTGAATGGGGTGATGTGACTATTACAGCCAATAGCACACAATTGCTTGTTTATAGCTACTATACTTAAGCATATATGGTGCATTTCCACTTGCTTAATAGTCGTGTAATTGTTCTGTAAGTAAATTTTTTTTTTAATGCATTTGCTTTATGAATGTTTCTTGGAGCGTACATTACATTTACATCCTTGCAGTCTCAATTACAATTTTAGTGCAATTTTATTGTACCAGTTGTGACTTGTGTGTTATTTTGCACAGTTGCAGATGATGTAACATCTGACGTAACAGACAGACAGAGTTTCCCTTCTTGGTAGTCCTTTCCTTTTGGTAGTCATGTGTTCAATCCATTTGCAAAGTACAGTAAATCCAAGATTCAGATTTTGATGTAATGTGCTACTTTGTGGTTTCTGACTGAGTGCTTCAAACATCTTAAACTGGTACAGACCAGGCCAACGGCACGGCTCAGATACCACTAGTTCGGTGACACCAGCAAGTTTCCAGAAAAAAAGCCAGGAGCTTGCAGACTCTTTTCAGTGATGAGGTGTAGGCTTGTCTAATAGTTAAATTAGACTGGTGTGAAGTATGAAGTTTTATTTTGCCCTTTGGATCAACTTTATAATTGATGACAGCTGTGTACATAATACTACTTTCTATGAGAATTTCAGAAATAAGCATCATCAATCTTTGTAGTGTGTCTTTAAAATTATACACACTTGACCAATGTGTCTTTATCATCACGGCCCCCAAGGAGCCTGCAGTTGAGGTGGAGTTTCCTTCTGTCCTCAACTGGGTCTTAAAAAAATAACACAAACAACTGAGAAGTTGATATGATATACCAACTATGATTATGGCTGTCCATCATAACTTTTTACAGATGACTAATCTGATTTCGCCATTTGCTTTGTACTGAATACTAAATCTGTACGACTGGGGAGATTAAAGCCAAATAAGTAAAATGTATGAATTGAGTTTGGGTCATAAAGCATACTCAAGGCACAGCTATGTATTCATTATTGTTCAATAATATTAGGAGTTTTACAGCCTGTTGTTTTTGTCATGATTTTAATTAGCTTTATGCATGATGGCTTTTCCAACTTCTGAATGCAAATTACTCTTAAAAAGGCTCTAATTTGAATGGTAAACCCTGATTATCAGCCTGGACAGTTTCACAAAGACTTGTGCATGTATAGTCATGGGCTTTCTTAATAAAAAAAACAAAACAAATGACAACCAGAACAATGACAATCAGCACATTATAAAGTGACCAGGTGTGGTTGATATGACTGGAGTTAAATAGATGGTGTTCATTAGTAGTCCAGTATTGTCCATCTAGGCCCTGTGGAGAAACTTTCCTTGTCTTTCCTTCATTTTCTTACGTCTGTGTTACTTAGCAACAGTGGTGTGTTTTATTTCCTAGTGATGGTAATAATCTTACCCCAGGGCTGTGGGACGGGGCTGTTTGTCAGACTGCGCGCGCTTGGCCCGGCTACAGCGAGTGGCGTCACTGGGTGTGGTGACTTTAACGAGCCCATCGGGCTTCACATGGCTTTAGGAACAGACTGGGGTTCGGTGTGTCCTCCTAAAGAAATACTACTTATAACAGTGTAAAGTTTTTTAAACTTGTTTCTTTTGTCTTTAGGATAAACACACACACACACACATGTGTATTATATATGTATGTATGTATGTACACGCACTCAAAACATGGTTAAAGTGTCAAACTCTGGTTATTATTCCCAGTTATGATTACAACTGCTAACTTAACCGTGTGGTAAACGAGTCTCTGCACTTCAGCAAAAACCCGGGACGTCCTACAGTGTGACTGAAAGCTGTTCTCCAGAAGAGCTGTTTCGCTGTATACAAAGCCAATCTCAGTGCAGTAAAGAGGAAATGAGTCATACGAGCTGCAGCCAGAGCGTGGGTGTGGGCCCTCTTAAAACAAGGCCCACACTCGCCATGACTGATTCACATGCGCGCTCTAACACACACACACACACACACACACACACACCAGTACAGCAGAACAGGAGAAAGCAGAGCAGAGCAGAGCCGCTGCTTTCACACTTCACTTCACTTCACACACTCTCACTCCGACGTATTTGACTGTACTAAGTGTAATGGATATCGACGCTGTTTTGCGAGCCGTGTGTTTGGTTCTCGTGCTCGGAACCCATTTAAGTGGAACAAAGGCGGAAAAAGGTAAGAACATTCTAAATCTTAAATAAATGAGTGTTCTGATTTCTAGGATAGTGTGTGTGTGTGTGTGTGTGTGTGTGTGTGTGTGTGTGTGTGTGTGTGTGGCTGTTTTTTTGCGTCAACTCTAGTTGAAATGTGTTGAACAGTGTCCTGGTTGACGCTCTCAGTGGATGAACATGGCTCGTAAAGTTCCTCTCTCGGTACGGACTCGTTTCCTTTAGCAGCTGGAGTTCCCACCGGTTCCGCATTCCGATGGCCTTATTTCATTCCGTCACGCAGCATGAACTGATGTCCCTGCGCTCTCAGCCCACATCCCAGAATGCCTCCGTATCCCACTTAGTAGTGCACAACGCTCATTATTGTCTTCATTAGGATTCGGCGTAGTGCACTTGTGTAGAGCGCATAGAGCGGTTCTGGATACATCCTCAGCCCCGTCTTCATTAGAGTGGCTCTGTATGTAGTTAGTGGAGATTTGGATCCGTTTCTTGGGTGGAGCAGAGCTGTAAAATGTAAGGCTTTAGTCAGTGTGTTGCCTGGGAAGATGTTTATCCTCCAAACACACTGTGTGTGGTTCATGAGCTGTTTCCAGTTTATTCACAAGTGTGACAAACTGAGGGAATGCTTTAACAATGAATGTGAATGAAGTGTGAAAACATGTTTACAGTGTTTAATAGTTTAATACATACAGTAATACTTTACATAAGACCCTACAGATGAGGAGGACAGGTCATTTTATATA
>JAOVVF010000051.1:13968595-13986440 GCA_028565595.1 Duopalatinus emarginatus | reverse complement strand
TATGTATGTATGTGTGTGTGTGTGTGTGTGTGTGTAAGTGTGTGTAAGCTGACCAAAAATGAATTGAAAGAAATGTTTGCATATTATTACTACAATGGAATTGTGCAGGTGTAAGCACATCAGAAGCTTAGTCAAAATGCATTAAGTCAATGTGGGTGTCTATTACAGACTCACCTGTTTCATGCTAACATCAAAAACTGCTGACTTATATCGTGCTAAGTTCACAGGAAGTCACATTTGAACTCCTCCGTCACCCAGCTGACTTTAAAAATTGTATCTTAGAATAGTCAAAAACTAGTCGTCATTAAATGTAGGATTGTTCATGTGGTACAAGCACAAGTCATTGTTTTATTTATATATATATATATATATATATATATATAAAATAAATAGGTTATATATATTTTCACAACAGTTCGAAACTGTGACTATTGTTTGCAGAACTGCCACCTGTAACAAAGACCTTTCATTCATTTATGGTGAATTGTGTGGTACACTTCTAACCACAGACTTTCAGGTTACATCAAAGATTGCGGCAGAAGCGAGTGTAAGAAGTGAAATTCAGCTGTGGTGATGATGGTGTTCAGATTCTCATGAAGTCACTTCTCCCAGTGCCTGTAATGTTCCTGTCTGAGCTCTCTGGAGCTGCATCATAGTCTAGTTGAACATTTCATGCAGACAAATCGCTGCTTGTGCACTTAAAGAGTGAGTAATAGCGTTTCCCCACAAGTGCTCCACCACATCACTTGAACGGAATTTCCCAGCTCATTTCATATGAATTAGAAACACAACACGGGTCTCTGGATTTCTCTGATTATAGTTTCACTCTTATGATACTCAGTTTATTCACATTTAATGTATTAATATGTTCAACATGATCTTAATGTTGTGCTTTATTTTCCTCATACAGGTTCCTTCTGTACAAATTCAGAGTTCTATAACAGCGATGTTGGTATTTGTGTGCCTTGTGATACATGCATACAGTTCCCCAAAACCCCATCATGTAACACATGTAAGTTATATTGGATTCTTAAGCTTCTACTTAATTGAGTTAAACATTTATTATCATTTTATGTTTTTGCTTTAATATCCATCAAAGCTATGTCTAAAGTTTGTTGAGTCTGTACAGAAATAGACAACCTTGAGCAGAACTGCCTGTAATATAAAGCATTTGATTGTACTGCAGATTTACTGCATTAGTAGTGCATGGGGGTAACAGTGGCTCAAAGGCATCATGCTAAATTCAGAAGTGCTTTGTCTGTTGCTTTGAGGTTTCTGAGCAAAGAACCTAAAGTTCTCCAATAATATTTTTATGGTTTACAGGCCCACCAGTCGAACCTACTAATTCCTGGAGGGTAGCAGCCATCACCAGTTTCTCAGTGCTGGCAGCTGTAGTTGTTTTCGGAGGCTTGCTTATAGGAGTGCTAGTACATCAATGCAGGTCCAAAAGGACATTAAGTGGTAAGAAATAAACAGATTTTCTCTTGTTAGTGTTATGCGTAATTAAATAGAGTCTGATACATGCATCAATATCTATAGAAGTCAAAATTGTGCTGAATCTATCTCTTCATGGCAAGAATTTATGACTAATGAAAACCTTTATGCCTGTCATCTAGAGCCCATCGAGGAAACTACAGGTCCACTTTATCCAGTGTAGATCATTAAGTAGGTACTTATGTTTTAATGATATAACATATCATAACATGTATGTATGTATGTATGTATGTATGTATGTATCAGCAATATAAATGTATATGTAGGTACCCGTGTTTGTAGTTGTTGGTGTCTAAAATATTCTTTCCCATTTACTTTTTCAGCAAATGTGAATGGAATACAAGAATTCAAGGTGTTAAGTAAGCTGTTGATTCAGTCGGCGATCTGCTAATATGTTGACTACAGAGTATACCGAGTAGCATTTGACTCTTCTAATTTATTATTTTGGTAGGTCAGACACCAAGGTGATTAACACACTCCAGAATATGCAGATGACCTAGAGTCACTGTAAGGCTCAAAAACCTCAGAGGCTTTGTCCTTCATTGTGTGAGCAAACCTAAGGTGCTTTTTGAGTAGACTCCTGTACATCAGCAACAGCGTTACAACAAAGAAACTGAGAAAATGATATTTTTCACCTATATTTTTGGAAAGGCATTATATTTTTTAAGGTTTATCATGAACTCCCTTTTTTTCTTAAATCCTGTTTTAAGCATCTGTGACCCCAATCCCATGCACTTACAATGTTTATGAATGTCCATTTCTGAAATCCAGTGAAAACTGCCTTAACCTTCCAGAGCTGTAGTGTAGAGGTGGCTGTATGCCACAAAGACATACCTTTTGTATAGTAACTGTTTACCTCCACATAAGATTTATTCTGGCCTATTGAATGTAATGTGTAATCAATATTTTGTAGATAAAATGTGTATATATTTTTATCCTATGCACTGTTAGGATGTAAACATTGTAATACTCAATGTTGCAACACAGACTGCCTTAGTCTCATTGTAGCCTTCGTATGGTGTTACACGTAGGATGAGTGGCACCTGTGGAGATGGATGTTGGAATACAGGCAGGTGACAAATATCAGGAAAAATTGGTGGTTCTGTTATTCTGTGGTGGCCATTAGCTGTTTTGGCATGGTTGTATAATTTTCTATTTTGAAAAGCGTAGGAGTAGTGGTGCCCCATCTACAGGGCACAGAGACTCATTGAATGGTTTGGTAAGTAGGAAAATAAAGTAACTCATATGCTATGACATTTGGAGTCACTCAACCTAATTAAACACCCATGGGAGGTTTTAAACTGACAACACCCCTTATTACTTCAATACAATCCCAGAAACCTCACTGCCAAGTTGCCAGGGTATGTAATGGCACCAGTACTTTTTAACTGACATGTTGTTAGTTTTTCCTTTAATTTGTCACCTGTCTGTATCTGGTCCTCAAAAGCTACCGTTTGTGCTTATAGCCTGTGATTGACTAGGCTACAACCAGTAAACCACAGAATTCATATTAAAACCCCATCCATTTGTTGTTACCAATGCTATAGCATTACATAATGATTTATCATAACTTGTGTACCATGTACTTAAATGTGCAGAAGCTGACAAATGTCCAATCAGCAGTGCACAGACAAGACTTCTGAAATAGTCATGCTCATGCATCATCTGTCCCCTTGATGAATAACAAAGTAAGCCAAGATGCAACAATAATGTATTAGACTTTATATATTTTAGTATGTTTTGCTGGTCATTATTGTATTGGATAAAGTGGATATTAAGTCCAGAGTCTGTTCCTTTATAAAAGGTTCACCTGATGTTGGACTAAAAAGCCTAAACATTAATGGGTAATAAACTGAGACAACTGTTGCATATTCAGTGAATGTGTATAACTTGTAAAAGCAAGACATTTATAAATGTTTTAAATTAAAATGTAATGTAAATAAAGGATTGAGTACAACATTCATGTTCAAAAGAATTTAAAAGAGGAAATAACCACATGACCCAACTACAACATCCTCTTTGATTACTAAGCAAATGAACAGTGCTTCTTACTGGTACAAAGGCTACAAAGAGAAGGCAACCTAAACAATCACCAACATTTACATTGTGTTTATTGAGTTCCAGAAAGTGAGGGCAAGAACATCTACAAATAAACAGTATCTGCTTAGTCCTCTACTTGAGAAAGAGAAACACTGATTGTAAGAACAAAAATAAATAGTCTATATTTAAGATATATGTAACTGATTACAGTGAATCTCAAAGATTCAGAAGTCAGTGGAGTGGAGTCATATTTAATGCCACCACAAAGGTCTACAACTCCTAAGTCTTAAATAATCAGTAAGTACTGAAATATAGGCATAAGTGGAAACTACTAATACATTTTATTCTAAGTAGGGCAATGATATGAAATGGCACATAGAAATACAAACAGGAATTATATGCTTGATGAACGAAAATATACCTTGAAATCATATGGTTTAATCATTTATATTATTTTTAGTGATTAAGGTGTGAAACCTGAGTAATTTCAAAACTACTGAAAAGTGTCCCCATTTAGGAGCTGCTGCCCATCATAGAGCCCGACCGATCATGGATGTCTGGGTCCCTTTCATCACGATCTGTATGATTACACATTCTCATCAATTGTCTAATTGTTTGCTCAGCAATCATTTTCAGAAGAACTGATGTACAGCAGGTTAAATAAAAATGATATTCAAAAGAATACATTAAATCACACATTGAGAAAATAAATCTCAACTTCACCACTTGGCAACATTCAGACACACATGCTATGAAATGTCTTTTAAAAACATTTTGACCATAAGTGGATATACCTAGGTAAGTTACTGTTACGACTAAAACCCTGCATGAAATTTACCACATTAAAATGGTGATAATAGATGTTCAGATAGTAACATGGGGTATAAATAAGCTTTTAAATAAATAAATATCATTGATATCTTTTTATTTGGCAGGCCGAAGGGAACTGCTAATAATTCTATGGTTGCTGTTTAACAGCATTAACAGTGTCATCCATGATGAAAGTACTGATGAAACGTGTACTCAGTTGAGACATGCTTATAGATCAAATGTCTATAATGATAACAGAATACAGTGTCCGGAAAACATGGAAAAACATGCACAATGGGACGATCTCTCGTTCACTAAAATACCAACCTAGATCAACAAACTGTTACTCCTTTGATTCCTTTTGAAAATACAGGCAAATAATCGGTCGGACTCTACTCCTAGGGTCAGCACATGGGTAAAGTCTAGGAAAACAGACCTTACTTTTACCCCAGTCTTCAGTTTGAGACCTATGATAGTACCATATAATTCTTTAGTTTGTGTGCACTCTGTGAGAAAAAACAAAAACAAAAACATTGAAACATTCAAATCTAAAATGGTTTCTGACAGGCACCATCACTTATTCTAAAGTTTCTACAGTATCACTGTCCCTACCAGAGGTAGTATCACGTCAATGCCAGTCTTAAGTGTCCTTTAAAGAAAGGTATTTGCAAATACAACAGTACAGGAGGCAACTACTGCCAAGAACAGCATCTGGCTTGGACACCATCTTGACAAATACAGCAGAAAAACCTGATGTGTTACGATTATTGGCATTGGGCCTTGGGTGGGGAAGAGCTCCATAACAGAAATGTTATTTCGTCGTCTTCCTTTGGAACGCCGAGATGAGTGTTGGTCCTGCAGACACTGCCTCAGAGGAAAGGCTCCACACCCAGTCCCATGAAGGCATTTGGATCCATGTTGAAGGAGGACTCGAAGGTCTGCTGGGCATTCTGGTGTAACTTCTGGTGGTGTCGCAGGTTGGACTTGCTGGAGAAGCGCTTATCACAGAGAACGCAGGAGAACGGCTTCTCTTTAGTATGAATGCGTCTGTGGCAGATGAGCTGGGTAGACACACGGAAAGCCTTGCCACATTCCAGACACTGGTAGCGCTTCGGCTCTGTGTGAATTCGCCGGTGGTTCTTCAGGGCCATTAGGTTGGTGAACTCCTTTTGGCACACTGAGCAGAAAAAAGAGCCCATTTTGTGGCTGTTTTTGTGGTTGAGCAGGGACCCGGCGTGCCGATATGAACGCCCGCAGTGCTCACACACGTGACTCTTCTCCCCTTTATCAAATGCCTCACCACTCTCTTGCTGATCTTCCTGGTCAGAGAAGCCTTCGTGCATTTGGCTAAACTCTGGATCCATTTTGGAGAGATGTTGGAGTCCTAGTTGCTGGTTCAGTCCGGAGTCCCACTCCAGGCTCTGTGACATCTGAATGTCTTGCTGATGATGAGACTGTTCATGCATGCTATGGTGAACCTCCTGATGCTGCTCAAAGCTGGCCATGTTGGGGAAGTTCTGCTGGCAAACGCTGCAGTAATAAGGGAGTCCCTTGCTGTGAATCTCCATGTGGCTCTGCAGGTGTGCAAACTCGCAAAAGGTCTTTCCACAATCAGGGCAGCAGTGCCGGGCCATCTGGGAGTGGCTCTGGAGTTCCAGATGGTCGGTGAAGGTTTTCAGGCAAAGACTACAGTGAAGCAGGTCAGCAGAATGAGTCTTTTTATGGTTGAGAAGAGATCCGGCATGTCTGTAGGAGCGTCCACACTGATCACACCTACAAACCGAAGAGAATGAGAACAAACGGCTAAATAAAAACAACATTTAAACACACAATTCACCATGTTTTTTGTTCAAAGTAAGCCACAAGAAAACCAGACCTAGTATTCAGGTCAGGGTCAGGCAACATTAGAAAGAGTTAATGGTTAGAACTACAACTTATTGATTACGTTTTGCTACTGATACCCTGCTGAGCAGTGCCTCTTGTTATCCTCAGAACATGCCTAAGGTGTTTGATGGTTTTGCCAAATAAACCTGACAGACGGACACTGCATAAATAAAACCAAACTATGGTACTGGATTATTAGTAAAGGCTCACGAATCAAGAAAAACAGCTGAAATAAAAACTAAAACTAGCATATAAATATTGATTCACTCACGTGTAACACTTGTCACCTCCATCCTGACTGATTGGGGAGCCTGATGCGCCATTTCTGTAACAGCGATGTCTCTTAAGGCCAGATTTTCCCTGAAACCTCTTCCCACATGTATGGCAGCTATAATGGGTAACTCCTCTGGCATGGATCTTTTGGTGATTGTAGAGTATGCTGGAGAGGCGGAAAGCTTTGCCACAAGTTGTGCAGACGTATTTTTTTTTCTGTGTATGGATGCGTGTGTGATTACGCAACGCCATAGGATTGGAAAAAGGCTTGGCACAGAAGGAGCAGGTGAAATGGCCAGTTTTGTGCGTGTTCTTATGGTTCAACAGACTGCCTGCATGACGGTAGCTTCGGCCACATATGTTGCACTTAAAAGGCCTTTCCTCTTTTACCACAGACGCATCTCTGTTGTGGTTACGATCAATGCCTGCTGGGGTAGACTCGGGGCCATCTTCTTTGCTACAGGTGTGGCCTGCAAGTAGCTCAGCAGAGGGAAATACCAGGCTGCAATTCTTGCATGTTAAATCCTTTGCTCGTCTCCGACCTCTACCCTTTCCTTTCAATGCTGCATTCTTGCGATTGTGTTTACAAGTATGGTTCAGTAATTGTTTTTTTCCTCTGAATGCCTTCCCACAGTCCTGGCAGCAGTGCTTTTTGACCGAAAAGTGAATGCGTAAATGGTTCTTCATCGCTAACTGGTTGCTGTAGGTATTGTTGCAGACGGCACAATAATATTCTCCTGTCTTGTGCGAGTTTTTGTGGTTGACCAGACTGCCAGCATGCCGATAACTTCGCCCACATTGGTCACAGACAAAAGGCCGTGGGTCATTAGGATCCCCTGAGAGGCTGTCTTTTTCTGGGCTGGACTGTTCACTACCAGAAATGTCTTTTTGCTTGCGGCGTCGTCCGCGTCTTTTTCTGCTGGCACCGACTGCCTGCATCCCACTTACAGAGACACTCCCACTCATCTCCATAAGGGCCTGAATCTGTTTGTTGAGTTCCTCAATCTTGGCCTTGTTTTCCTGATGAACTCTCTGATGGTTCAACAGTTGTTTGTGGATTTTGAAAGCTTTCCCACATTCTGTGCAACTATGCCTAGTAAAGGGGGGAAAAAAAGAGTATTAAGTTACAAAACCTATTGATCTATTAATTATATGCTAACATTCATGCAATTTTACAAGCCACAGTAGCATACTAAACATTTGGAACTAATCTTTACTTACTTTTTAACGTCAAAATGTGTTCTCTGGTGGTTCTTAAGGGCCAGCAAGTTGTAAAAGCGCTTCTGACAAACAAAGCACCGGAATATCCCCGTCTTGTGTGACTTCTTGTGATTTAGAAGTGAGCCTGCATGTCTGTATGAACGTCCACACTGGTCACATTTGTACAGTCTCCCTCCACTGTCCAGACTCTCCTTAAAATATGCAGACTCTTGTCCAAGAGCATTGACGATATCCGTTTTTTCATCATACTGTTCAGGAGTCTCATCACCCTGTCCAGGGCAATTATGGCTCTCAAGCTGGGCAACACTGGTACAGACTACACCACATGTCCCACAGATAATACTTTCCCTTTCTTCTTTTGGTTGGTGCCCATTCTGGTTCTGTGTTATGTATTGTTCTGGTTGTCCATCCACTGTATTACTATGTAAAAGCTGATGAGATACTAGGTCTTGTTTTTTTGTGAAACTTTCTCCACAAGTGCTACAGATAATCAGATCACAGTCACCTTGCTGGACCTGACCTGGTTCTTCATCTTTCTCAGCCTCTAAAGAGGACATAGAGGAGGGGCCTGACGTCGATGGGGTTCCATGGATTTGAGTGTGACCACGGAGGTGGCTCCTGAGTGCCCGCATGCTGGAGTAGTGGTTCCCACACACTGAACACTGATACATCTCTCCATCATCCTCCTCGTCCTCCTCCTCGTCATCATCGCTATTTTTGCAGTGAGGTTTATCTTCGTTGTCGCTAATCATCTGATCATGCATAGTGTCATGAAAGTAAGCAATGTCACTGCCATTTTGCCCCTCAAAAGCCATTTGCTCCCCTGAATCTCCCATAGCATGTTTATAATCAGCAGTCTTAAAGTCCATTTCACAATCTGGATTGATACTGTTTGACGGATACTGCTGATTTAAGAGAGGACACATGTGTGACTTGATCCCTGCAATATCAGTAAATGTCTTTCCACAGTCGGCACACATGTGCCTCTCCATGGGGGCTTCATCCTGAGGTAGCTCCATGTGTCTTTCCTCAGAGAACGGACTGTCAAACTGTTCTTGGAATTCTGAGCCATCAAGATCATTGATATTCTCTTCATCTGAATCCATGTTCATAGAGTCTCCCAAATCCTGAGGAAGGCCCAGAATAGCACTTACATCACCACCATCCTGAGGGAAGCCTCCATGCTGATTTTCATGTGTCAGGGGCTCTGAGGAAAGCCAGTCACCTTCAGCACTGGGGATCACCATAGAAGGTCTCCCTTTGTGGATGCGAAGGTGGCTGCGCAGGGCAGCCAGATGTGGGTAGTTCTTACGGCAAATAGAGCACTGGAAGATACCGGTCTGATGGGAGCGCTTGTGGTTGATGAGACTACCTGCATGTCGATAGCTCTTGCCACAAACGTGACATTTAAAACGTCGGTCTGAGCTACCAGACTGATCTTGTTTTTCATCAGTAGCTTGCGCCGAAGATTCATGGTTGAGGTTTTCTGAGGGCAGGGCCAGATGCTCTCCCTGAGTATCTAAAAGACTTGGTTCTTCACCAATGGGATGAGGTACATATATATGACCATTTTCCATTGGTCCCTGGGTTTGGTCATAATCAACAGCTTTATCGAGTAATGGAGGCAACGGTGGAGTATCACTGGACGATGGATATGGATTTGAGTCGGGAGACTGATTAATACTATATGAAAAAGGATGGTCCTCTGGTGTGCTAGCAGGGAGCTCAAAGGACACAGAAGAAGAATTATGCAACATAATATGATTTTGAAACTCATCATCGTTAGGAAACGCTGATTGACAAAGGTGGCAGAAATGGATATTTGTGGTCCCATTCTGCAGCACATTTGACTCCTGTTCTGACATAGACTCTGTGTATGCCTCGGGGGTCAATGGGCCAACTGTACTGGGATGACCTCTGGTTTTACTGTGGATTCGTTGGTGACTGGTAAGGGCAGCAAGGTTGTTGAACTGTTTGAAACAGACAGAACACTCAAATATGCCCATCTGATGAGTTTTCTTGTGATTTATCAGACTTCCATGATGCCTATATGTCTTCTCGCACATGTCGCATTTAAATGGCCGGTCCTCATCACCACCAGTGGTGTCCTGTTCAGCAGTAGAACTTGGAATCAGCTCGGACATCAAACCATTGCTGAAGCCATTATCAGGGGCAACATCCAACTCCAGATCTGATGGCAGTTCTGGGATCATATCAAAATCCTGCTCATCTACCTGTTGCAATTGCTCATCATCACAAAATCCTCCAGACTGATTACTTTTTAGCTCATGGTTCTTGGTTCGACCCTGAAACTCTCTATTGCGATGCACCTTTTGGTGAGCTGCCAGTTGGGCTGCGAGGCGAAAGCCTTTACCACAGTCCACGCAGGTATACTTCTTTTGTGATGTGTGAATACGCAAATGACTTTTGAGAGCTAATGCGTTGGACAGCTTGCGAGCACATATGTGACACTGGAAGGAGCCAATGTCATGAGTTTTCTTATGATTAGCCAGACTACCAGCATGCCGGTATCCCCGTCCACATTCGTCGCATTTAAATTTCCGATCATCCTCGGACTGATGACAGGTTTCGGTGTGCTCCAATAGACTGGGCATGTTGGAACATGCTATACCACAGTGCTTGCATGAGAAGCCTTTGGTCTTGCCTGGCTGTTGCATAGCCACAATGGAATAATAGGGTGATGGAAAACACTAACAAGAGCCAGTTTGAGTATGAGAAATGAGGGCACCTTTTTTAAAGGTGAGGTCCTTGTCCTCACTTTCATCAAAGTGATGATGTATTTAAAGTCCATAGGCAAAAGTATTTTTTTGTTAAAGGAGAAGCGAATGCATTCTGTTCCATGCCATTGAATATCTAATAACTGGGCTCGTAAAGGTGCACACAGTGGAAGGATGCTACAAAAAGAGAGAGAAAGAGAAAAGTTAAAAAGGTTAAACACGGTTTGTACGGCACTACTCAAGTGCATCATATAATAGTTTATGCATATTTTAAAATGGAATCGCAGGTTTACCATTCGAAGTAAGAGCTAGACTGATCTTTGTGGATTACTACATGCAAGTCTTATAGTTACAAACTTAACTGTGAAAAGTAAAAAAAATAATAAATAAATAAACAAATGATGCACCAAGCTTTGGTTTTCACACACTACTTATAAGTTAACAGTAGTAGAAGATACACTACTTATAAGTTAACAGTAATAGCTCATAGAAATAGATATACAGCTAACAGTTCTGACTGACTTTGCACATCTGAGACAAATAGTTAAGATTTGAAATGAGAACAAACTCTGAACTGATGTACATATACATACAGACACTTCTAATTCCTGGGATTGCTCCTACGTGCGAGTGTGTAATCTGGTATTAGTGAAGCGTGACGTGAGCTACTCTTCTGATCACCATATAGTGGAATTATCCTCTGCATTTGACCCATTCGTACAGTCAAAGACACACACTCACTAGTAAACACACACTACGGGCCAGTGATCACACGTGCCCAGAACGGTGGGCATCCGCATTGCCCGGGGAGATGTTGGAGTTAGGTGCCTTGTTAAAGGGCACTTCAACTGAGTCTTGTCGGTTTTGGGGATCGAACCGGGGGACTTTCTGGTCCCAAGGCTGGTTTCTTAACCGCAAGTTTACGGCTGCCCTACAACAGTGCAAATAAAACAAGGAGGTAATGCAACCTGTGAATTCCTCCATTTATTTTATTTAATTAAAAGCAGTCTAATATTTCACCAATTCTTTTGGCAAACTGACACATTATTTACAGCCTATATAATAATTAGAAAGCCACATCAGATGCACCATTGAGTAAATGTTACTTTTCTCATTATGAGTAGAGAAGATGATCCATTCACATACAGTGTCATAGTGGAAAAACTGGTTTAAAATTTTAGTACTAGGTAAAACCTAGACATTTTGGCTTGAACAGTTTAAGAGGTTAAGGCCATATCGCTCCTGTATTATTTTCAGACAAAGCGATCCTGACACGTCGATTTTGTACAGTAATGTCTACCTGTTTTAAGTTGTCCTGAGTGAGCCAGCTAGCTAACACAATAGCCTTGTATTTACACAGTAAACAATTCCCCTGCATGGTAGCTAGCTAGCAAGACAAACATAAAGCTAACCTTGTCAGTAAGCTAGTCTACGGTCTCAGTTTTCTTTAAAACGAACAGAAATGCCTGTGAATTAGTCCCGTTACTCGAGTTTTTAATGCCTGAACTGATCCTCGGATCTGAACGAGTCGACTGAACAAGAATCGACACGCATTAGCTAAGCTAATTTATCTGGCTAGCTGGCTAGCCAGTTAGCATGTCTCACTAATGTAGCTAGCACACAAGTTGAAAATACCATCGCAGAGTTATCGCGGGCTGAACAGTAGTATAAAGTACATACACAGGACGTCGCGGAAGCTTTCGACTGATTTGTTATTTGCAGGTATGTTATATCCATTTACTTTTTGACTCAGGGTGGCTGTACACGTCCCCGTCCGCACCAATTGTCTTTTTCCACTTCCGGCTGCTATCGCTAAGAAACAGGAAATGTGCATCAGTGAAAGAGGGTCCGACGACGAAATGTTTAAAAATCAAATTACATGTATTTAATATAACTAACGATTCCTAAACCGTTTCCTCCTTCCTAAATAAACACAATACCTTAACCTGAGATGAGATTTTATCCTCATACATAAACTACAGCCGTAGTTTACCGGTTAGCTGGTTACATTTCTCCTCCCACAACACAAGCCGTTTTCTACTCAGGCACCAAAAACTAGTTTATACCGGCTGGCATGTACTTACCATGACGCCGAGTCTACATGCGTCTGCAAACAACCGTGTGTGTGTGTTACTAGTTTTTCATCGACTGCATGGATGATCAGACTTTTTGCAGTCGCGTGGATTTGCGGAAATGCCCTCGCTGCCTCGCACTTCCCCGGTCCTAAAGCCTATCAGCTAGTCTAACTACAGCACCGCTGACAGCGGCGGCACACTCCACTCACAACACACGGCGTGCTCCCGGAAACACCTAACACACCGTAATACCGGGATTACTGGTAAGAATTTACTGATCATCACTGCACGTGTTATTCACTGGAAACTTTAATCACGACACACATACAGTGACAGACGGGTCAGAGTAGATTTGTCGTTCAGCGGTCCTAAAGCCAGCCATTTTGTCTTACACTGCCTGTTAATGTGTCTGTTTAAATGCTAACTAATGTAGTGAATATTGCATGAATAACGCCGAGCTGCTCATCTACCCGGAAGATTTGGTCAGGTGTTTCACTCTGGATGCTACACAACTTCCCATAGCTGGCTTTTTGTCTAGTTGACTAATTGTCCCTGAGGTCCTAATGCCGGCCATTTTGTGTCGTCTACACTCTACTCCTTACACTCTCTGTTCACAATGGACTTAGTGGTCGTTCCCTTGAGTGCTAACTTGTGCAAACACTACAAACATCCCATGTTGTGTCATTCAACCTGATAACACAATACTATTAACTTACAGAACGATGGCCTCCCCACAGCCAGACAGCCCACCTACAGCTGAGCACCACGCACCAACTTCTGAGACCAAGCCCAGCGAAGACTGTGAGAATACCGCCGAGAAACCAAAAGGAAGAAACAAAGGCAGATCGAAATGTCCGAGCGTATTTAAATGCTCAGTCTGTCAGGAAGCGTTTTCCAGCCCCTCTGCTTTACGGAGCCATAAGCTCTCAGCTCACGGTCAGGACAAGCAGCAGCCCTACACCTGTGGACATTGCAGCAAGACCTTCTCCAGCCGTGCCCAACTCTCTAAGCATCAGCGCTCGCATTCGGCTGAGCGTCCGTTCCAATGCCTTCAGTGCCATAAAGCATACAAGACCCAAACTGAGTTGCGCAATCACAGCCGCTCACACACTGGAGAAAAACCCTTTGTCTGTACTGAATGTGGCAAGGCATTTATGCAGGCCATCTGCCTGCGCATTCACATGACGCAACACAGTGGCGAGAGGCCTCATTCTTGTCCGCACTGCTCTAAGAGCTATCCTACGCTTTCCAAGCTGAAAGTTCACCAGCGCTCCCACACGGGAGAGAAACCGTATTTCTGTGCGGAATGTGGCAAGAGTTTCGCCGACCCCTCAGTGTACCGCAAACACAGGCGCAATCACCAAGGCCACCGGCCATATTCCTGCCAACAGTGCGCCAAGACATATACAGAACTCAAGGATCTGAAGAACCACGAGCGTTCTCATACGGGTGAAAAGCCCTACCTTTGCTCTGACTGTGGCAAGGCCTTCTCACGCTCCTCCTCATTGGCCTGTCACCTGCGTATTCACTCCCAGAGCAAGCCATACCAGTGTGAGCAATGCGGCAAAGGCTTCACCCAGCTCTCTTCCTACCAGTCCCACCTTCGCACACACTCAGGTGAGAAGCCCTTTCTCTGTCCACAGTGTGGCAAAATGTTCTCGGACCCTTCCAGTTTCCGCCGGCATCAAAGGGCGCATCAGGGATTTAAGCCCTACCCCTGTGACAAGTGTAACAAGAGATTTCGACAGCCTGCTGATCTAGCTGTTCATCAACGTGTGCATTCAGGTCAAAGGCCATACAAATGCCAAAACTGTGACAAGGCCTTTGTTGCGTCTTGGGATCTGCGTCGGCACATGTTGGTGCACACCGGTCTTCGACCATTCTCCTGCACAGATTGTGGCAAATCCTTTGCAGAGCGCTCCAGTCTCAACAAGCACAGGAGGGTGCATTCTGGAGAGCGACCATTTAAGTGCCAGATGTGTTTCAAGTCATTTGTCATGTCATCCAGTCTGCGCAAGCACGAAAGAACCCACTTACCTGAGAGACCTTTGCGACAGGAACCGGTGCCTGAATCTGAGCAAGCATTTCCACAAAACACCAGACCACAGTTCTCTTGTGTTCACTGTGACACGATCACCTTTGGGACCTGGGAGGAGGTGCAGGCCCACAACAGCCTCCATGCAATTTCTCCTCCGTCAGATTCCACAGATATTCGTGTTGGCCCATTTATTTGCGAGACATGCCAGGCTGAGTTCCCTCAGTTGTCTGAACTGCAGGCACATGAGAAGAAACACCCTAAGCCACGGCCACATACATGTGACAGCTGTGGCAAAAGTTTCCTGAACAAAGCCGGGTTGCGCAAACATCAGCGCATCCATTCCAATAGCCGCCCGCACTGCTGTGCAGTCTGCGGTAAGTCTTTCCTCTTCGCTGCTTACCTCCGCAAACATCTGCGTACACACCGTGACAATCAGCCACCATCTCCTCTGCCACAGACAGACATAACCCACACACAGCCACTGCCATCCCCATCGAGTACAGCCTGCCCAATAAAATCAGAGCCTGCTACAATTTCTTTAACTGTGCCTGTCATTGTACCAGCGACAGCATTTCAGGCAGTGTCAAGCCATGTATACATAAACAAAGAAGAGGACATCTGAAATACCAGTGTGTTGGACATGACTTTCTGTGTTTAGTGGGTTTTTGATTAAGGCAGCACAATGTGGTTGCCTGGTAGGCATGTGACATGCCTTACAAAGCACTCCTGGGTGCAAGTAGTTCCGGCCTGGCATACAGTACAAAAAAGTGTGGGTAATGCTGCCTCCTCACAGCTCCAGCATCCCTGGTTTGGTGACTGTAATGCCAGAAGGTGAGCTGGCTATAACATACATTGTACCTAGCTGTGAATGAGTAAGTGAATATGTGTGCTCTGCGATGGACTAGTGTCCCATTCAGGATGTATTCCCTCATGCCCACTCACACAACTCTAATTAGGATAAAGCAGTTACTGACACTGAGTGAGTGAGTTTACAGCTTGGATCCTTTGAGAAGAATGCGGTTGTGTCAAAAACACATATATACAATACGAACCTTTAATTCTTAACAGCTTCTTTAAAGGTTGCATGGATCATCTCTCTCTCGTAACGTTCTATACAAGACATTCAAATTGTTAATTTAGAACAATGTAAGGGTTGTGTATTTTTCCTTATTACTGTGTGTATGAAACGAGATGTTTTGTATGATAATAAAAACATGCTGTTTATACATTACTTATTGTTATTATTATTAATTACTTGGTTGTTCTCAAAGCATTCATTATTTAAATTAATTCATTGATTAAATGAATAGGGTTTTCTGATTTATTATTGCTGCTATATCAAAATTTATACAAAATTTTGATATATGTTTTGCTCTGAGCTTTCATTTTGTTGTATAAGTTAATGAACGGATAAGTATTTTACATACCAGACAACATTACACAAATGCATGAATTTTTAGATTATAGCCACCTGTTCATGTCAGTTTACTCCCTCTGGTCAAATGGAAGTTTAGTCATGACTATTGTGTATTCAATAAAATTTTTTCAGATAATTTAAACTCATTCTGTTTGTTTATTTTTTGTGACGATAAAAAAAACATACCTACTATTAGTTTTAACTTGTTTTACGTACTACTTAAAACAATTTTTATTTCTTGTGGGGCTTAAGCGTGACCTAATTTGAGTGTTGTAAACAGTGTGAGTGACAGAAATTTTTGATGATGCTAGCAGCTGAACACATTATACAGTCAGTAAATGAAAATAGTGGCAGTGTCAGCATCGCTGAAACAAAAGACTGTCACTGTCTGCTCGCCAAAACTTTTCTCTGGGTAAGTTTATTGTATTTTTGTATTTTAATACTATAAGTGTATAATGTGATAAGAATAAACATATAAGACTTTATGGCTGGGATTTGTAAGGGTCAACAATATTTAATATGCAAACATTTGTTTTCTCTTTTAACCAAGAGAATTTTAACCTGCAAAGCAATGGCAGCGATTGTTAGTGGTCTGATCCCCATCCTTCGCACTGCAGTAGACACCACCACCACCTATAAAGGGCGCACTGTGTGTTTCGGATTCCTCTGTATTCGCCTTGTGATGCTTTTTGTGGCTGAGTTGCCTTGGTTTAAATTGAATTCCGACTTCAGATGCAATGTCACCAAGGACAGTGTGTGCACCAGAGCCTGCTTCAACCAGCACTTTGACAAACCTGTGGTAATGGCTTGGAACTATATTTTCGTCCTCCTCATTCTGTCAGTCCTGTTAATGGAGCTCTTTACTAACCACATGCAGTCGGTTTATGAGAAGAAAGAATCCCTGGGTGAGCTGAAAAGTGCAAGTGACCCTGGCAATAATGCAGCTGGTATAATGATCCTAGACATGCACAGAAACAGGAGTACTGTGCTTTTCTACCTGTTCAGCATTGTGCTGCGGATTGTGGTGGAGTTTTGGTTTGTGTATGTTCTGCTGTATTGGAATCTGTCTAAAATAAACCAAGAGGTCTTCATATGTAAGAGTTATACTACTGAATGTCCAGATCAGGAGTGTTTGGTGAGTGGTACTGCTGAGAAATGCATGTCTATCTATGCTCTAGTGTCCATTTCTGTTTTGGTCATCATCAGCAGTTCTGTGTTCTGTGTCTACTTAATTGGTCACTATCTCTGTAACCAATGTACCAAAGAATCCTACACTGTTTAAATCTCAAATTGTTCTCTTAAAAATTAATTAGTCCAGTAAAAATAAATGAAATAATTAATTATATATATATATTGAACTTTTATTGCATAACGTTTCTGTTCTTTGTATTGGTTCTTTTTACTATATTTCTTTTGGGTTAATGTGTTGAATTGTTGTGCTTTAAGAACCGTCTTTTGCTCACAGTTTGTTTAAGGTATGACAGTAACTTAGCATGCAATAAATGGTTTCCCTATCAGTACTTTTATGATTACAGGCTATAATAATTATATTGATTTCTCTAATTATGCTTATTGATATTTGGTGGTCTTAAAAATGTTAGTTGCAGAGGTCTGTACTGCAGCATCTTTTGTCTACCAGATAAGTACTTTACATTCCTTGGTACTGGTGCTGTTCTGTACTTCAGCATGTAACAACAAGTGACAAGAATGTGAAATAAAGATTACAAATAAAAATGAGAATTTTTTTGTATTATTATTATTATTTTAGATTCTGACTAGGTAAAACCATGCATTGTTATTGTTTGACCACTGTGCTGAATTTTTCTTTAATAAAACAACTATTTTAATTTCAAAT
>JAOVVF010000051.1:13943884-13962112 GCA_028565595.1 Duopalatinus emarginatus | reverse complement strand
TTCTGTAAAGCTGCTTTGGGACAATGTCCATTGTTAAAAGTGCTATATAAATAAAATTGAATTGAAATTGAATTGAAAACTAAGAAAGATTCAAACCCTCTGCTCAGGGTCAGTTCCTGGTTATCTCTCTGAGAGCACGAGGCACTGAACAGTCTTCAGTCTCTAACCAGAAGGAAGACTATCTTCTCTAATAAATTCTAACAATCATGGCAGAGAAGTTTATTAGTCTATTTGTCGGCTTACAGAAAAGATTCATCGGGTTAAATTTGACAGAATCCAACAGTACCACATGTGGCTAGGTAAAACTATTTCCCTAAATATTACTGTTTTAATGGATATTTATAAAGTATAATTGTTAATAGTCCAAAAAGGATAAGATTAGAAAATACTTCCAGCATTTAAAAAGATTTTTAAAAAGAATACAATTCCTTGTCAGAGGTTAAAGTAAAACCTTTATTGTTGAGTTGTCTTTTTAACATTTTTTCCTTATTTGACCACTAAATCGATGTCATTCGGTAACTAGCTGAAACTCTTCTGCAGCATTAGTGGTTATACTCTAGCTTTATTAGACAGCTATTTTAGAGAGATACCAAATTAGGGAACAAGTCCAAATAAGCATTTATATTTGACTACCAGTGACTACCAATATTTTAAAGAAAATGTACAAAAAAAAAACTTATAATAAACTCTAAATTTCATTTTAAAACTCCAAAACAAACACATCCACACTAGAAACAAAAACACAACCAATAGATTTTAATGTTTATACTTTAAGTGCGAAAATAAGCCCAGAATCGTTTATAATTGGCGAACCTGGCAACCCTTTACATTGCTTCAGTACTCAATAAAGTCATCGGATTACTGTAACCCGTTACAAAACACCACCTCACCACCAACACTGTCTGTAAACCGCAAAGTGTTTAATCACACGTTCACCCAACACCCCCCAACACCTCCCCCCCCCCTCCTCCTGCCTCCCCCGCGTTTCACACCCAGTCGGATTTGCCCTCATTGCTGCCTGAATGGATTAGAAACACGTACATAAACTTAGACACACTGTTACTGAAGATTTATACTATTATCCACACTTATTATGGAGCCACCAGCGCTCTGTACCAGTTATTCTGACACTTCAGTGTAGAGTATACTGTTTAAACAACACTACAAAAAAACATTATAACCCTCTGGTTAATTACCAGTGTATTCTAAATATTCTACATTCAATAAGGTTACACAGTAAACCTCATTTCATTTAAACAGATTATGATTATTTATGCTTATTATAAATAATTGCCAGAAAGTAATAATGGCCAAAAAATAACTGCATAGTATTATTACAGTTTCTTGTAGGACTTAATAGAAAGCCTGACCTAATTTGTGTGTGGTAAACAGTGTGAGTAACAGAAATTTTGATGATGTTAGCAGTTCGACACATTATATACTGAGCTGCTAAAAAAAATAGTGGCAGTGTCAGCATCGCTGAAACAAAAGACGTTTTAGTCACTCTTGCTGGATATTTTCTCTTGGGTAAGTTTATAAGTTCTTAATTATGCATAAGGTATACATAGATGTATTGTATAGAATTAAAACAAAAGACTAAGGCAAATGTACAATTAACTATTAATATGTAATTAACAGTTATTAAATATTTATCAATACATACAGCAATAATTGGTCTATTACAATATTTTTTGCAAGTATTTGTCTTCTCTATTTGCTAAAAGAATTTAAACTTCTGAAGAGCAATGGCAGCAATTGTCACTGGTCTGATCCCCATCCTCCGCACTGCAGTAGACGCTTCCACCACCTATAAAGGGCGCACTGTGTGGTTCGGCTTCCTCTGTATCCGCCTTGTTACGCTTTTTGTAGCTGAAATGCCTTGGTTTAAATTGGATTCAGACTTCAGCTGCAACATCACCAAGGACAGTGTGTGCACCAGAGCCTGCTTCAACCAGCACTTTGACAAACCTGTGGTAATGGCTTGGAACTATATTTTCGTCCTCCTTATTCTGTCAGTCCTGTTAATGGAGCTCTTCACCGCCCACGTACGCTCGGTTTTCCAGAAGAAGAACTCCAGAGATAAGAATGGAGTGGAACATGAAGCCCTGGGTGAGCTGAAGAGTGCAAGTGACCCTGGCAATAACACAGCTGGTACGATGATCCTAGACATGCACAGAAGCAGGAACGCTGTGCTCTTCTACCTGTTCAGCGTTGTGCTGCGGATTTTGGTGGAATTTTGGTTTGTGTATGTTCTGCTTTGTTGGAATTTGCCTAAACTATCTCAAGATGTGTTCATATGTAAGACTAATGTCAAAGGATGTCCACAACAGGAGTGTTTGGTGAGGTCTGTGGCAGAGAAAAGCATGTCTATCTATGCTCTAGTTTCTATTTCTGTCCTGGTCATTATCAGCAGTTGTGTGTTCTGCGTCTATTTTATTTGCCACTATCTTTGTAACCAGTGTACCAAAGAAACCCACAATGCAGAAATTCATGGTTTTCACAGTGGGTTTTAGTTTCTCTGAACAAAAATGATCTTTCATGTATGCACTGAATAAAATTTTAGAAATCAGTTGCAATCAAAATGATGTATATAAATAGTGAGTAAACATAGCTTTATTATGAGCAACCAATGTATGGATTTTTATTTTTGTAAATCCAACTTTTTTTTTTGTGTGTTTTTCTGTTTGTCAGGCTGTTTGGATGTGTTGACCATGGTGTTTCTGACCCAGGCACTTTTCTTGCTTTTTTGTGTTCTTTTTTTGCTTATTGTAAGTTTTGGGTTAGGGTGTTAGAACATAGCACACAAAACAAAATGATAGTTCTCCAAGTGCAGACATGCACAAACTTTTATTTTGCTTTGATTCAGATGTGTAATTTAGAGTGATTAACTATTCACTAAATATTTATTATCTATCATTAGTAAAAATCACAGATTATATTGCTATATAAATTATTATGGGAATGATTTCGCTAATTTATTGTAATTAAGCATATTGAGTCTCAGCCATTACAAGCTCAGTTGCAGAAGTCTGTATCGCAGCATTCTCGTTCCACCATATCAGGCACTTCCTCATTACATTCTTTGGCACTGGCACATCTACGAACTTCACCATCTAAAACAAGTTACAAGAATAAATTAAGAATAAAACTCATCAGAATAAAAATGCAAACACTGTCTTTAAAGTGTTTAATATGTTATGCTTTTCACTGTTTGTATGCAGATATTAAACATTTCTGAAAATAATTATATCATTGTTGTTTAAACATACATGCTGGTTCATGCATTATGAGCCTGATGCAATGTGTGAGACCCAAACTGCATTCTTGGTCCTCTATTTGCTCACAGTATGGATGGTGCCTCATAAAGCTCTGGCAGTAGTTACACGTCAGGCCCTGAGCAACTGATATGACCACAGTGTTAAATACTTTATTTTAAAAACAACTGCGTTAATTTAAAATTATTAGTAAATAAATATTTGAATCATACATAGTTTATATTTAAGTTATTTTTTGATAAAGGCTTTTTATATTCATTTTATGTTACAGAAAAATGGCAACACACAAAAATTCAAAACTAAAACACAGCACATGAAAATTATTAAAATCTATAGACTCACCAGAGAGAATAGCAACAAATACAATCAGGACTGAAACTTGAGGTCCCATTATTCAGTTGTAAAAATTATGAATGAATGTTGAATGTTGGCCAAAGATCTAAATGATTATATAATTTAGTAAATAAAAATTTTCAGAATTGTTGTGATAAATATAAGCATGTTTGAAATGTTAAACTAGAATGTCTGAATATATGAAAAATTGAGTAAGATGTCTCTAACCTATTCAGCAGAGTTTATTCAGTAAAAGCGATAGCATGAGTTATTTTGACCCCACCTGTATATATACACAACATCTGATAAGCTAAGAACATCTCCCACATCCAATTTTGGTCCTACCCACGAGTATCACATATCCTCTCTGGCCTTCCTCAGTTTCATGTAATGCTTGTGATCATGTTTGATTACAAATCCCGTAGAAATCTCTGCTTCAGAAAAAGCTTGCTGTTTTAGTATGTTTTATATTTTGGAATACTTTAGTATTCCATAGAGAAATTTTCTAGTTGACATTTTATACTGTAAAATTAAACATTTTATATGATCAAAACAAACAAACAAAAAAGACTAAGAATCATGAATAAGTCCTAAAAAGAATAGAGCTGTACCCTTTCCTACATTATTTAGGTCATCCATTGTGTAGGTGTGAAAATAGAGACTCATTATGTTGGTGAAATATATACAGGTGCTTCTATTTTTCCTCTTTTCTGGAAGACATCAGGCCAAACAATTATATGAAACAGATACTTCTATAACCCTTTCAGCCATGAAGAAATAAGGCTTGGGTCAAATTCTGGAACATTTCAAACAATGACTTACTTGCTCAATTAATATAAATAACATAATGTTGTTCTTTGAATTTTTATTTATTAACATCAAAAAGTCACAAGAATCACAAGAAAACAAGAGCCAATAAAGATTTTGTGTTAAAGAATGTACAGAAATCAATTCTTATGTATTTAAAATGAACGGTCACCAGCATAATACAGAAAGTTTGTAGATGATGTTCTTCCTGAGTGCCACTCTGGTTTATTAGTAGAAGGGCATGGAGTAATCCACGGAACCCCGGCTATACAGACACATCGAAAGGATGGTACCACATATCTGTTGAGACAGGGGTCATTAGGTGAAAAATCCCTTTTTAGTAGTAAGGCAGTTCTGTCAACAATTGGCAACACAACACACACACAAATCGACAAACTATTCTACAATGCACTACAAAGCCTACATATGCAGTGTACCTTGCCAATACTCCACATTGAAATCACTGTTAGGATTTAGGAGATACAGTAATGGAAATTAATGACAGCAGGCAAACATGAATAGAATTTTTAAATTGAGCATTTTACAATTAAAATAATTTTCTTAAATCGTAGTATCACAGTGAATTGTTAAGTGCTTGAATATCTGTGGTAGTTGATACAAGGAGTTTGGTTTGTGAGTACATCATAATAATAATCAGAGTTTATTGGCTGAACATGCACAAGCAGTAGTTAGTTACAGTATACTGTTTCTAAAGGAGAAAGTGTATTATTTACTAAATTTACAGTTGCTCTGGTATTCTGGTATGCTATGCTTCCATAAAGCATTATCCACTGTGATATTACATCATTCATTTGAGTAACACAGCTCCACTTGACAACACTACATCCACTCTGAAACCTGGAAAGTTGACCATGGCTGCTGAATGAGTTTCTTGGGCGGCAACATCGATAGGTGCGATTAAGACAATAGAATATGACAAGACACACCCACTGGAGACACTACAACAAAAAGTGCATGAGAAATTGTAGATATTGCAGAACATAAAATATAACCATAAAATGCACTCATGCTTTCAGTCAATGCAAAAGTGCAGTGTGTTTTGTGTAATTACACTATATGATCAAAAGTGGGACACACTTCTAGCTGTGAGTGGTATTTTTGAAAAGCGGAAGTGAAACACAGCAACTCACAGTGTTACAAGTTAGAGTGCAGGGCCACCTAGAACTTAGGTATGTAGTGCATAAAAGTTCAAAACACTCATAAATCACACCTCTCTGTCTGGCAGTCTGATGGACAAGTCTGAGTTTGGCACATTGTGTCAACTGTAAAGTTTAATGAAGGAGGGATACTGCTATGGGGTTCTTTTTCAGGGGGGTAGGAAATATTCCCACAGACATACTCCAAATTCTTGTGGAAAGCCTTCCCAGAAAAATGGAAGCTGTTATAGCTGCAATATTATTGCCTTCATATATAATGCCTCTCTCTCTATATAATGTAGCTTAATAATAAGGCCTATAGATTTAGAATTGGATGCCGTAATAACTTTTGTAGGTATGATGTGTAGGTGTCCCAATACTTTTGTCTATATAGTGTATATTAACTTTAGGATCATGTCACATATTGAAATTCTGGAGAGAACCAAGATATTGCAAGAACGCATGGTAAAAAAAACACATTCTATTTAACTCTCACCTCTACAACAGCTAGACCAAGTACCACTCCAAGAATGATCATAAGATGTCCATCAAACCAAGATTTAATAATACCTCTGCATGTCTAATGAGAGGGAGAAAAATAAAACAGGCTCAAAAAGCACTGGTAGTCACATTCATATAAGCAGTCTATTAGGAGAAAGCTTATTAGACTAATACATTATATTTTTGTATATGTTTGATGATTCACTTTAAAATGAATATTCTTAGATCGAACACTAAGTAATTTTACCTGCTATCATTAAGTATTATTCTCTCATTTCAAACGATTTATATTTCTGAAATAAATCTTGCTTAACACATTTAACACTCAAAGAAAATAAATAAAAAAAAGATTAACATTTTATTATAAGATTAACCTTATAACATTATGTTATAATAATTATGCTGTACCTGTTCATACACCTCACATGTGTTGGACGTACAGTTGCAGGACTGTGAGCTTTGAGCAGTGGCAATAATTGTGGCATTAACTGTTGCATTTTGCATATTGTAACAGGAGCATGGGACCACATCCCAGTCAGATTCTCCATTCCAACCACAGCATTTAGCCTTAGTAGACAAAACGTCATGTAACATTGATAGTTTGGCTCTATATACAGTCAAACGACTGCAAAGTGAGATATTTAAAGTCATGACAGCACAGATAAACAGTAACATCGCCGGTTTTTGGATGTTTTGTTGCAGGGTAACTTTTTGCAACTATTTCTTACCTCACTTTGAATGTAATCTAGAGATGTCCGGAAATATAGAATACTTGAATCATTTCTCCCAGATGATTTCATCATTTTAGTAATATGATCCTCCAGAGAATTCTCAAACTAGTAAGAGAAAACGAAATAGTTTTTTTTTCCATTAACTTTGGTTATTAAAAGTGTACAACTGGGATGTCTGTTATATGCAATGAATTTTTCACTGACAGTAAATGCACCAGATATTTAGATACTGCAGAGGCACTCACTCCTCACCCCACCCCACTTAAAAAGTGACAGGATGTCACAGGGTGTGTGCTCTCTCCATGCTTGACTTACCGCACTCCTCTGAGTGAAGAGCAGAACTGTGCCAATTGTCTGAGCTGCAAGAAGCACGGTAAGCAGAATGAAATACTGCAGGCAAAAAACACAGATTTGTTTAGTACTGAATTTCAATTTAACAAACAGATTCACACATTATATTTGATTATATTGGAAGTTATTGCTATTCAAACATAAGGCAAGGCAGATATGCATGAATAATTAATTATCATTAATAAACTAACCATCGCCAACATGCATCTGACCTCCTTCAGAGCACCAAGGCTCCCAAAGAAGCCCAGTAACAGGGTGACAGAGCCACTGATGACCAGCAGATAGGAGAAGAGAGACAGGGATAGGTAGGGAGGGGCAGGTACTGTGAAAATACAAGTTAAGCACTGTCAAATTGCACATTTTACCCTATGACGTCTGATATAAATGAATGCTAAAGGTTAATCTGGTCATAACATGTATCATACAGATCAATAACAGTATTTAGGGCTATGGCAAATTATTTTAAAGGAATTTTTAGAGGCTTATGAATCCATTATTACTTATTACTATAATGTGGCAAGTCATACTCACATAGAGTAGTTGATTCTGTAAATATTATCCAGATTCCCAACCCCAAGATGGACAACCCCAACAACTACAAGGGAAAATACAAATTACATACATGAAATGACAAACAATTACAGCCAGGTACCTTCAAATAATAATGAGTATAATTACAGTTAGAACCAATTATTATGTAAAGTAACAAATAATATTCAGCCTCAAAAGCACTTGCTAGTATCTAGTGTGCTACAATATTTACTACCCCTAAATTTGATACTAAAGTGTACTGTTTTTTCCGACATTACAGACATATGCAATATATACATATATATCCTCAAAAGCACTTGCTGGTATGTAGTGTGCTTCAATATTTACTACCCCTACATTTGATACTAAAGTATACAAAGTAGTATATATATAAAGTATACATTTTACATAGCTCATATTTATTGTCAAATATAGTGTCTATTTAAAGATTTAACTATATTATAAAGATAAACTGTACGCATTTATATACAACTTACAAAAAAGATTAGGTTGAAGAGAAACAGGAAGTACTTGGTTATACTGAGACAGAACTCAGATGCCATATCTGCAATGAAATGTTGACATTTGTCATTAATGATACAAATGCAAGTCCAAGTAAAATTCCTAAATCAAAAAGAAAAAAAATTCTGATCGTGATTCAGAGGGCTGCTTGTTTTTAAACATAAAACTGAATGCCTGAAAAGAACAGAATTCTGGGTTCATGAGGATGATACGGTCTGATGATTTTCTGAAATGTTCATCGCTCATTTACATTTTGCTGTGCATGCTCGAAAGGTTTCATGTTAGAGCGGAGTAAAACATCCTACACCCATGCTTGGCCTGAAAAGAGCAAACAAAGGTAAAAGAGAATGCAGTGCCTGACCTGAAGCTATCTCAGATTACTCTGCCTAGGTGAAAGAAACTCAGCCTATCATCTTTCACAGTCAGAGCTTTAATTATTCATGCACTGGCAAATATGTGGGTAAATAACATTACCATGAATATGGCATGACAAACAATTAAAAATACGGCATTATACAAAAGCATCAACTTTGATGATTAAATAGTTATCATTTCTCTCTCTCTCTCTCTCTCTCTCTCTCTCTCTCTCTCTCTCTCTCTCTCTCTCTCGCTCTTTCTCAATGCCAACCACAATCAGTAGATAATCAAGCTGATAAATAGATGTTAAAGAAGATTGTCAGCGGTATCATTTCCATAAACTGATACAGTATACAGCTTTTTGACATTGATTAATATCACTACATACGGCACTTATAGTGGGTAATAAATAACTAAGGCTTACCTCATGTATATATATTTTGCCAGTCAAGAGGATAACACTGTGTCTGAGTGAAATATCACAGCCTTGTACGAGACCATGTAGAAGATACTTTGCATACCGTGCTGCATTGTGGAGTCACTTTGGTGTCCTGGGCTGCATGCAAAGTGTATGTGCTGTGACTGGCTTCTGAACACTCAGTTTCATAAATAAAACATAACCCCCTACTGTTTTCACAGAAAGAATAAAAAGCTGGAGGTTGATATTCATCTCTACCATGTTTCCACTATGATACTGTGTGTTAACTGTGTTTATCATCTTTATACATGATACTGTTATAATTTATAATAACTAGTTTGACACTAGAGATACTAGTGAAAGTTTTTCTCATATATTTCACATACCAGAGCAACAACGAAAAGACGATACCTTTATATATTATATTGTGTTTAGTTTGTGCTAAACTAGTGTTCAAACGCCCACTCCAGATGATTTCATTCCTGTGTGCTCAAGTATCATCTGTCTCACCAGTCACTAGCTAACCTAACATAATCACTGTGTGTGGGTGGAGGGCAACCAAATCGACAGCTACTCGACAGTCAAAATGAGCAAGTTTATAAATTACTGAGTGCTAGTCAGAACATTACAAAGAACTTTGCAAATGTTTTTGTGCCCTCAACAAAACTAAAATCTGTGGCACTGTTATTCTTCTGATATATTTGATTTTCACTTGTATATTTTTATATAATATATATTTGCTTTTTAATATTAATACATGAATTACATTTTCACTTAAACCTGCAGGTTGCTTTGCTTGCATGGTGCTGCACGACATGTTAACCATGTCATTTATTCATCTTCTATAACTGCTTTACCCCACTTAGGGTTGGTGAAGTTTACATTACTAAGTTGGTTATATTTAGGAAATAAAATTAATGTTTTTGTTAGAAAATATACAGGTACAAACAAACAAAAATGAATGTGGTGAAAGATTAGACAAAATTTGAGAGTGGTATTTAAAAAAGCTCCTATTTATACCTCCACTACCACTGTTTCTTCTTAAAATGTACACTTACACAGGCAGATTATTAATGTGCCTTACTAGAGGTGTGTAGTGGAGCATGTTTTTGTCTGACAAACCCGCACTGCGTTCTTCTCTTAGCGTGGGAATTAAATAAAACCTCTCCCTGGCTAAGCTGACATCACTGTCCTTGACTCATGTCTGACTCAAGTTATTTTGTAGAATACATTAACAATGGAACATTCCTTTTGATTAAGATCACAGATTATCAAAATAACAACACAAGACTGCTTAAGATCATGTTTCTATTATGTCTGCCAGAATTTGCTGAAGATGCTCTTTATGAACTAAGTGAGGTAGGTTTGAGTAGGCCTGTTTTGCAAGGTACGGGAACATTTCTCAATGAGGGCATAATTACATATTTTTGTATTTTTACCGTCTACTACATAGATTACAATAAAATCTTGCTCTCTCCCTCTATCTATCTATCTATCTGTCTGTCTGTCTGTCTGTCTGTCTGTCTGTCTATCTGTCTGTCTGTCTGTCTGTCTGTCTGTCTGTCTGTCTATCTATCTATCTATCTATCTATCTGTCTGTCTGTCTGTCTGTCTATCTTGACAGGTCATAGCTGTTTTAGCAGTTTCAACAGGCAGTGTTAATACAGTGTATATATAATATATGATGTAAATGTATAATTATATAAATAATAACGTCTTCCACCCTTTCTATTTCTCCTCCTCTCTCCGTTTTCCAGTCCTATACGATGTTTTGTCCTAAATGTACACATGAAGACATACATTAATGTATCCCAAATTTTTTTTATAAATCTTAATAATTGACTGCCTCCCCTTTTTTCTTTTTTGCGATGCTATTTTTTTTTTAAACAAACAAACAAAAAATACACTGTATAGATAGAGACTATTATAACAAAGGTTTTGTAGCCATGTAGATTTTCAGGGTCTTATTAGTGTTTAAGGTAACCCCAGGACTGTAGAATAACCATGTCAAATAGCAAATTGTTTTTGTTAAAAAATAAAAAACCATCTGCCATCAAGCACCAGTATCACATGTCATCAAACATCAGTGGCACATGATGTATCAAATGATCGTTTATCATCAAACATCAGTATCAGGCTTGATCAAACATCATCTTTTGACAGTGTGGGAAAATGTCACGTGTTTCACACTATGCACGTCATCTCTCATTATTTATCATTTATTTCAATTGTTTCAATTTTAATGTTTTAGAGCTTTTATCATGCAACCATTTTTACACGAGTACAATAGTAACAGGACAGCACCCATGTCATGTATAGTAAATTAAACACTCTTGACTTTTATAGAGTGACACACCAGATCTATTTCCTCTCATCAGCTTTTGATTTCAGTTTGTCTCTGGCACATGATGACGTTCTAAGGAGATGCAGAGATAATTACAAGCACTTTGTGAATCACATTTAGACAGGAAAAGTACAAATAATACAATGTGAGCTCACAAAAGGTTAAAACAGAAGCTCCCATGAGGAGAGAGATGGTGGAAAAGGCTCTATGAGCAATGTGTTGAAACCCCTGATACAGTACTGCTGAAGCTCTCTGTCATATAATTAGGGGCCTGTAATTAGGTGGAGTGTTCTAGGGCTCCATTGCTAATGGATTGTAGGGGGTAGTAGGTGCAGCAATTATACCTGGAGCAAGGTACAACCATTAGGGAGAGGAAAGGATCATGGAATGAAATGGATTTCAGTTGCAATGCATGGGGACAGTATGAGTGTGTCAGGTGGAGGTGGAAAAAAAGGGGGGACTCAGTGGTTCCACTGAACAGTCATATATTAAACCTTGCTTTATTTAGCTGTACATAAGAACAAGATGTGAAATTTCACCCAACTATTAAATGTATCAAACTATCTATCCAACATTTTTGTTCATATAAAAATATACATTAAGTTTATCTTTTTCTTCTTCTTCTTCTTCTTCTTCTTCTTCTTCTTCTTCTTCTTCTTGTATTTTTAGATATCTTTACATTTTGTAATACCATACATCTCCCACTGTGTATTCCTCTGTTTGAGTTGTCATGCTCTCTCTCACCCTTCCACTATTTCCCTTTACCTTTGTGTATGAGATTAATTTTGTCACATCACTCCCCCTCCACCCTCGTGCCCCAGTCTCTGTAATAACACCACCAATTAAGATAAATGAAATCCACACTAATAGAGTTTCATTATGGTAATGTGGCACATGTCCCAGAGTATATAAAAGACAGACATTCACTCTCCCAGACTCATAGATGCAAAAGCGCAATCAGACCACAAGAACATTTACTCATGTACTACCAGTATTTATTAGCCTTGATATAAATTGTACACTTTATTTACTCTCACTTGTCTTGCATCAAGGATTTTAACTGTAACATTTTTATTGATCGAAACTACAAGACTTGTTTAAAGCTAAGGTAGGCATGGCTTGTATTTCCTTATTATTTTTTATGATATTATGAATATGATTTTTTAAAATATTGTTGGTGTTGTAAAATTTTATGCAATATGTCTACATAAAACTTCTTTTGCCTTTGATAATTTAATTAGTAATTGATAATTAATTATTTATTAATAATTCTTTATATTATATTAACTAACATAGACTAAGCGAAAGAGATGAATGAGAAAAATATTGGATGTTTTTAATGCTTTATTTTTTTGGCATAAAATTCAGTCAAAACATATTGAATTCTCATTGCTTATTCTTTACTTGTAGACTAACCTAAGAATGTTGCTAAATAATCATTTAAATCAATTTTGCCTGATGTTGATGTTTACAGTTTATCTGACATATTTAGCTTAGCACAAAGTTGAAAAATTGTAAACATATATGAAATTAAATTTCAACATTTTAACATTTTGTTAACATTTGTTTTTAAAATGAAACAGCTACAGCTCGAACCCACTAATAAGCTTGAACCCACTGACTGCTGTATTTCTCTCCACAGATGCAGATGAGCTATATGCTGTTTTGTGTCTCTTTGTGTGTTCTGTCCGCTCACCTGTCAAGGACCCATGGCATGACCCTTAGGGTACGTGTTTAACCATTTTTAACCATTTTCTCTAGAAATCCTTTCTGTAAACATATTCTACAAACACAAAGCTCATATAGCATTGTGCTGATATGTATATACATTTTCAGGGTCTAGAGAAAAGAGGATGGACACTGAATAGTGCTGGATATCTACTTGGACCTTGTAAGTGATCATACGGAGCGTAATATAGAGTTTTTATTTGTATATACAGTAATACATTGGTTATTATTTCTTAACTAGCACTTGATTTGCCTAAATCACCACATCCAGATGCACACAGAACTCTTACTATACGACATGGAGCCAGTGTGGGCAAGCGGGACAGCTCAGAGGACTCCACCCTGCCAACACATCAGCCATCATATAGTGAGAACCTGTTCTTCATGTATATTTGAATAATGAACTCAGACATCTGTGAGACATTATATGATATCAGTGACTATGAAAGTTGAAGATAAAATATGCTTTAGTATTAAAATGTTAAAACCAAAACCAAAAATCTTAAAAAGATTTTCAAAGAAATTTACATTTAACATTCAATCAGTCTTGTTTTTTTAGGATCGGTTACGGATGAGTCATATCTCCAGACACTCATGGAATATTTCATGTATCTACGCATGAAAGGTTAGACTGCTTCTTCTTGCTTTTTCCTCTGAGCTTTTGATCATTTGTTTTTGACCGTGCTGCCTTTTTGTTTCAGATGATGAAAGCATTAAAGACTTGATCGGCTCCATGTTTACTGGCGATGTGACACGATAGAATAACCATAATCTTTTGCATTGGGCCTTTGCATTTCCTTCCCCATGTACATTTCAATTTCCACCTGAAATTGTAAAATCTTTTGTATAAATCTCATCTTTGCTGAATAATTCACAGCAGCTACATTAAACATTAAATGCAAATGAAGCTACTGAGTTCTCCTTACTCCTTCTTTATCAATGGTACTCTAATAACACCATTATTTATTTGTTGTCCCACAAACCACAATAGGCAGACCTTGTTATACTTTTTATGCTGCATTTAGTGTCCAGCAATAGACTGTGACAGAGAGGGGCTCCACTTTCCTTGGTACTGATTTTTCATATTCATGTCAGCATACTGGAACAAAAAAAAAACCCATTGGTGATAAAGAAATCTATTTCGATTCAGGATGCAAAAATACAAATAGGTAAATATTAAACAGGCATTTTTGCATGAGACAAAATGTTTTTAACCAGTATAATAACCATGATATCAGGTGTCACTTATATGTCAGTAATAAACTCTTATTACGTATATTCACTTATTTGCCTATATTTACCTTTGAATCAATGCATTTATTTAAAAGTTGTTCTTATATTAACCCTAATATTACATCAGTCTGACTGCATACAAAATATATCAACAAAAGAAATCAATACAAATCTGGAATACTGATATGATATGATATGATATTATCTTCAAATCATCTGATCTGAAATGGTTTGGCTAGGGAGGAGATGTCTTTGACATACAAACAGTATCTCTATTAGAAAGTGTTCTTAATTTAAAAAGAGGAATAGAGTATGCATGCTTGACTAATAAAGCGTAAAATCATGATTTAGGCCTTATTGTTTAAGCAACAGTCAAATTAGCAAATGCATTTTTAGATTCATGCCATCACTTAAACTTAATACTTAAGCAACATTGTTTTTGTCTGTATTATATAAATATTATAATAGGAATTTGAATTCAGTTTAATTTATCTCTTATACTGCATGTTTAGTTTTCACTCTGTCACTATTTTGTCACAACTTTTTACTTCTACTATTAATTTAAATAGAAATATATACCACCTCTACAGAAATATTGGTAAATCATGTCAACCATTTTAGAGATTTTACCAAAGAACACATCTTTATAATTTACATTTATAGACCCATTCACAGATATACATGACTATTAAGTAACTGAGCTTTGGACTATTTTAGCACTTCATATGTGTGTCCTTAGGTAACTGTTGTGATTTCTTGTTAGTGATTCTCTGTGTATTACAAGTGTATATAATTGTTAAATGTAATGGTGTGCCTAAATTGCATTGTCATTGCTGCAGAAAAGTGATTATTTTTAAGTATTTAATTTTCTTTATGTTCTTAATTTCATATGACACTTTTAATGGCATGAGCGAGTTACAGCTCTGTATCACCAGTAAGTTAAACCTAGTACATGAGACTGATCAGCAACATATCTGCTGAAATGGGCATTACAGAACAGGAAAAACATCTTAACTTATTACTTATTCATCAAATATGCAGTAAGACAGTCCTTGTGCGCTCCCTGCTGAGAACATGCAGAACTGAAACTTGAGAACCCTGAACTATGTGGATGCCCAGAGACACATTAGACCACTTGGAGGCAGTATATCACCAGTGTATGAAGTCAAAAACCAAGAAACATTGTTTTCTATGTGAAACAGATTACATACATTTCCTCCATGACCATACACCTACCAACTTTCCTCAGTGTATATTTAAAAATTCCACCACAGACCAGTTACAAGTCAGTTGCCAATTATCTGTAGTCTAGGTTTGGGGAATACCAGAAGAACTGACTGACTGCATTATGCCAGCTGTGAAGTTTGGTAGAGGAAGACAATGCTATGGGGTTATTTTTCCGGGGTTGACCTAAGCCCTTTAATTCCAGTGAAGGAAAACCCCATTGCTTCATCATTCTAAAACATTTTAAACAATATACACTTCCAGCTGTTGTGGAAACATTTACTGTTACAGCATGACTGTGGCCCAGGTCCAAAAGCAGGTCCAGAACTTGACTGGAACCTTGAAATGGCATTGTGTCCCAATACTTTTGTCCATATAGTGTATAGCAGTTGCAGTTCCCAAACAACCCACATGTTCTCTGATGCGCTCTAGTTATACAGGAAGAAGAACTATAAGAATTCAAGGTTTACTGTCACTAGGTGTTGTCTGTGAGATGGATGTAATTCATTCGTACAGTTCTGCATATATCAGATGTAGATGCAGCCTTGGATGGAAAAAATATCAGTCACACAACAGTAAAATTGCCTAAACATCATTTTGCCTGCCAGCATATTAGCTGTTTTTCATAGTATGTGTCTGCACAGGTTTATAACTTTGACACCATCAATTATCTGCATTGACTTTTTTTAGTGATAAACAGCATGGAGATTGTAAATGACAGTGAAATTAAACAATAGACTAATATGTTTGTAGGTGTTTTTTGTAGGTCACTTTTGCAAATGTAATAAAACATGCTCCTCAGATAATATCTCCCATCTCCTATATTACCCAGTATATTTACTGTATTATACTGTTCTACATAATTGTCTTACACTTATCAATGAAGTGTGCACTTGGATTATGCTTTGTGCCAGGAAAGAAAACATTATTTTTTTCTCACTGTTTATATACATGGAAAAAAATCTACATAACACTGAAACAGCTTTATCTGTACTGATTATGACTTGATAGATATAAGGTTCCAGACAAGGAACTTGTTTTAGCTGACATTACCGCACAGTATTGATCTGATTTAATAGCAAAAGAAAATTAAATAATTTTTAACTTGGTACATAGATCATGCAGAGGCACTGTTATAAATCAAAACACCCTAAATCAAGGTGCTGTGTAAAATAATGTCATTCAGTTGTCAGTGATACTACTGAAATTTAATGTTTTGGTTTTATTTTCTCATGCCACTGTTTAAATGAGTTGCACTTCTCTGGAATAGGATTAATACTCCAATTTGTAACTTTCTTTATCAAATATTATTTTAGTAAATTATAGTAAATTATCATAAAATCAGTCTGGCAGAGGGTTGCCGGATACTCCATGCTATGTCTATGACATCTGGTGAAGCTCAAACCACTGTCAATGGGCTCTATGTTACTCAGCATGAGTGAGCAAATACTGCTGTGGCCTTTAGGATTGAGACTGAAATGTAAAGGCTACAGGAATAAATGGGCAGATGGGAAGGGGCAGATGCTGTCCTTGTGAAGATGGCTGCCCAATACCTAGCGTGATCTGCCTATGTCATATGATTATTAAGCTTCCAGCAAAACATCTGAGCTCATTAGAGCTCATTCTACCATAAGGAGTTCAAATGCTAAGATATGTCAATCCTTCATTTACTGGAAGGAGGAATGACATTTGTCTGCTTTGTAGAAGTAGCTTTCAAAACTGGAGCCATGGATTGCATGCATCAGATGCTGTGGTGTAAAAGGTTGGCTGATAACCACTGTATATACCAAGACTGAGCCTGCCTATTCTATAGAAGATCCCAGCAAACTAAATGATGACTAAATATCATTTAAGCCTATATATTCAATATGAAGCAAGGAAAATGAAATAAATAATTAGATTCATTTTATAATGCCAGGGTGCTTAATGCAAGACCACTTATTTGAAAAAGTATTAATATTTTTAGAATTGATTAATGTTAGTTGCAGTTGACTGACATAAATAATTCAAGGCTCCACCTGATTTCTTGTCATAATTAAAATTGTGCTGTTAACAATTAACCTAATTATAAACATAAAAAAGCTTTGTATGCAAAATACACAAGAGCATCAATGATTCGATTAACACAGCAGTCTCATCATCAACAGCACTATTCACATGTAATAGGCTAATTCTTTTTTCTGTGCTTGAGATTATTATTTTTTTTTACTGTAGTTGGAACTTCAACAACAAATTCCTCCAACCTATGTCTGTACAGTGACTTACAGAAGACAAGTCTGGTGAAATGCCACCTGTGGCCTAAAGGTTGTTAGGTAAGGTCTGGACTTTGATAAGAAGGCCTGGTGTAATGGGCATTTACGTGCTCAGCAGGACACAGCCGTTTTTAATGCCACAGCTACTGAGCATTCAAAAGAGTCTGCAAACATTTAAGAAATGAGGCCCTGGTCCACTGCTAAAAATCAGGTATCATTTTTAACATGATATACTTTGATTTAGAAGGTCCTGGCAAGCGTAATGAGACTCATCTGACAAAGCCAGTACAAGATAGGTACACAGTGGAAGCTTCAATATTAGCACAGGCATTAAAATCACATTCAGAACAACAGAGCCCAAAGTAGACATGCAGGCAGACAGACAGCCAGGTAGATAGATAGATAGATAGATAGATAGATAGATAGATAGATAGATAGATAGATAGATAGATAGATAGATAGAT
>JAOVVF010000051.1:13925692-13939318 GCA_028565595.1 Duopalatinus emarginatus | reverse complement strand
ATAGATAGATAGATAGATAGATAGATAGATAGATAGATAGATAGATAGATAGATAGATAGATAGATAGATAGGATGGCATTGGTATTAGAATGGAATGGAATGGAATTAGAATGCTATATTTAATTTAGATCTTCATCAAAGCATGGACATTGCTTAAATGAATTAAAGTTGTTGAACTGATTAAAGGCTAGGTCAAATGGATCCATGATCCATCAGGAATTGACAGAGCATAGTAAAACATGCAATTAGAATTATACAGAAGGTTTTACAAAGTGTTGGATTTCAGCTAGATCTGGTTCAAGCTTATATTGCAGACATGTGTTATATGTGTTACTACTAATACATGCTGAGCAATACGATATTCATTCAATAATACACAATCATTAATAATTGCAATTAATACAAAATAGTATATTTTACCTATGCAGAGGACAGATGGCCTTCACACAGTACACAAATGTAAGATCTTACAGTATCAGCAAAACACAAAATATAAGAAAGTGTGATGTGCAGTACCTGTATGACATTGTACCATGTTACTATGTTTCTAAATGTTTCTAAATGTTACTAAAATAAACTGACAGTGCAAGAACAATTGTCTAATATAGAAAGTATGTATAAAGTCCAGTAGGTACCATATAGCATGTACTGAATGTGTAAAAAGGTGCAATATTGTATTCACTGGGTGTGCAAATGTATTAATAATAAATATATATGTTACAGTGCATGGAGTCCATACATGGTTAGTGCAGAATAATAATGTCTCACAGTGTCGACAATGAGATGGCTGTTGGTATAAACGTACAGTATGTACACACCTGACCAGTCACATGCAAATGTGCTTCTTAAAGCCTCCACTCCTCTGTGAAAAGACTTTCCACTAGAGACTGCAGCATGGCTATGGATTTGTGTCTATTCAGCCACAATACTGTTAAGGATAAAGAACGCTTAGTGTTTAGTCTGTGTTGTAATTCATCCAACATGTTTTCAGTTGGGCAAAGATTATGGCTCTGTACAGGCCACTTAAATTTCTCCACACTAACCTTATGGACTTCACTTTATACACAGAGACATTCAGGTTTGGGACCCTTATTTTGGGTGGGATGGGCAATATTAATGCTACAGAATGAAAAGACATTCTAGACAATTGTGTGCTTGTTGTAGCAAAGGTCCAATGCATGCACTGTCAATATGAAGACCTGAAGAAAACAGGTTTAGAGAAAGTGGGTTTTTTTTTCCCTACACTTTCCCTACACTATACTACACTTGCTGCCCAAAGATTCTTTATGTGCCTAAAATTCAGATAGTAAATAAAATCATATTTTTGGAAAAAACGTCAGATTACCAAAAATGCAAAAATAATTTGGTATACTTTCATATTTTTTACACAATGTACATAGAACCCATTATACATATGTTATCTTTACATACTACTATCTACATATGCACTTTAATGTAATATTGTAAATAATACTGTTTCCTCTGGTTTGATGCTAATTGCACTTCATTAGTTTTGTATCTGTACTCTACACAATAACAATAAAGTTGAATCTAATTTAATCTAATGTATTTAATACTTAAATCCATATGCACGTATGAAAATACAAAATGTTTACATGCAAAATATATAAACATTGTTCAAAACGTTTCTGTTTTTAAAGTCTCTAACAGGTTTAGTTTACTGGATCACAGTTTGAACCTTGAAGCTGATACAAGGGCGTTTTTACTTCTGTAGGCTTTAGAAGCAGAAAACAGATAAAATTAACAAAAACAAATAATTAAACCAATAATCAGGAATATACAACAAATAACAAATCCTCTTAAACTGCAGCACTGACACCAGTATATTCCTGGAGAAGTTGTCACGTCAGTTCCCCAAGATCATCATCCAGTCTACAGTGTAATTGAATGATATAAGTTTGGGTTGTTTGGTTGTAAGGTGCTGGTTTGGGGGAAAACCTCGGTCCTTTATCACTCATCTTGGAGTGGAAATGGCTGATCAGAGTTCCTGTATATAAACACGTGCAGGAGGTTTTAAAAGCACGGAGTGTGAGAAGGACATGACAGTGTGAACTCTCCCCTTCACTCCCTCCTCTTTCTTACGGATCCTTCAAGACTTTGGTAGGCTACATTTCCCTCAGAGTCTTTCCATTTTAAAAAACGAAGTTTATTAAAGTTGTTAAATGTCCCCAAGTCGACATTTAGCTCTCAGATTCAGGTTTGTCTTTCTTTAAAGAAAATAAATAACCATTACATTTCTCACAGATGTCCACCTCTGTCGCCAGCATGGACGTGTACCCGTCTTCTGTTAACGTCGTGTCGCACACCGACGCTTCAGAAGTGGCGAAGCCTCGGGATCCTTTCTCCGGTCCGCTGGAGTCGGTCGCGCCCTGGAACTTCACCCTGATTGCGTGCCTGATGTTCGCGGTGACTTCGCTGTCACTGGCAGAAAACTCCACAGTCATGATAGTAACATACAGGTTTAAACAGTTGAGACAGCCTCTGAATTACATTATTGTCAACTTATCTGTGGCTGACTTCTGCTTGTCGCTGGTCGGAGGCACAATCAGTTTTCTGACCAATGCGCGGGGTTACTTCTTTCTGGGCAGGTGGGCGTGCGTCCTGGAGGGATTCGCCGTCACCTTCTTCGGTGAGTGTGAATTTCGGTGTTGTGCCGAATCCGGCACCCCTACCACGAGATGCATCCCTATTCGGAAGCGTGCGCGCAGGGTCTTTTGCTCGAAAACGGAGATATTCCGCCTTTACATGACATACCGACTGGACGAAATTCCCGAAAGGAGACGCATCTCGCGGCATCGGTGCAGTGCTGAGGTTACCGTGTGCGTACAGGAGACTGTTTACATGTCCACAGTCTTTATCCAACACTTTGAGGATCTTTCTTAGATTAAAGTGAGGGAAGGTTTGCTTGACACAAATAACTAACACTCAGGAGTCTAATAAAAACAAGTTTGTCCCTGATAATTTAGTTAAACTGAGTTGGCTAACTAGGTTAATTAAATTTTAATCCACTGTTCAGTTATCTGGTTATCCGGCTTGTTGCTCTGTGGAAACCCCTGATCATTTTTCCACCTGATTTTTGGTATTCATTGTACAGTCTTAGAAAAGTGAACTGAACTGAGCATGTTCTTCTCATTTGGGGTGATGTACTGTGTAACATCAGTGTGTATCTAGTAAAATGGGAATGTATCATAACTTTTACATGATTAAAGTTTCATATCTTACAGTAATACATTACAGGTATTCTACATGCACGTATCCAAATGAAAGATGTTCAGAATGCTTATCCTTCTCCTAAACTTAACTTTTTGCGTAATAGTGTAGTTCAGATTAATGTCTAAAGCCGTCTTTTCTAGATATGCTTTCAGAACAGTGTAACATGTAACAAACTTTTTGTCTCGTAGGAATTGTGGCTCTCTGGTCTTTGGCAATCCTGGCTTTTGAACGTTTCTTTGTAATCTGTCGCCCGTTGGAAAATGTTCGTTTAGGAGTCAAACATGCAGCACTGGGTCTTCTGTTTGTCTGGACTTTCTCCTTCATCTGTACTATTCCTCCGGTGTTCGGCTGGAACAGCTACACCGTCAGCAAGATCGGCACTACTTGTGAACCCAACTGGTGACTATACTTTTACTTTTATTTTGAGAGTGATTTTATGCCAAATGTGATGATGTCATATCAAAATAGCATTCTATAATATAAATAAAAAACTGTATTTTCTTACTTTTCCACTGAAGGTCTATGTAATTCTTTATAATCATATCACAGAAAACAATCCCATGTTTCTGAGTTTTTATCAGCTGATAAAATCATGCTTAATAATTCTGTATGTTCAATTTAGCAGCTTTGAAATGTGTTCTTTAACTGGCCTTCAATATGTTAAAGGTTGGTTATGTAGGTTACTGATGTTTATCAGCTAATTATTCTCTCTATAATATGGTTACGGCTTAATAAACTGCAACTGCAAGGGCAGTGATAAAAAATAATTGTTGACATTTTACAAAGCTCTTACTAATCTACATGGCATTTTAACAATTTCCTCAGACAATATGAGCTGTTTGTCACTTTATCTCATTTTTGTGTACTGTTAATTTTGAAATGTTATATCAAATGTGAAAATGAGTTCTGAATCTTACTGAATCAGTTGTCTGTGTTAAGGTACTCGAGAGACTACAAGGACCATACGTATATAATCACCTTCCTAGTCACCTGCTTTATCCTTCCACTTGGAGTAATCATTGTGTCCTATGGCAAACTCATGCAGAAACTCAGAAAGGTGAGCTCTTTTGGCTGTATTAGGACATTGGAACATTTTTACAGTACATTATAACAAACCTATACAAATGCTTAATAATGGTTCATGCTCTTTCAGGTATCCAACGCTCATGGGAAACTAGGTAATGCTCGTAAACCGGACCGAGCCGTGGCACGGATGGTTATAGTAATGATAATTGCTTATATGATTGGCTGGACACCTTATGCAGCGTTCTCCATCATAGTCACAATCTATCCAACCATTGAAATTCACCCTTGCCTTGCATCAGCGCCAGCCTTCTTCGCCAAGACTGCAGCTGTGTACAATCCTGTCATTTATGTGTTTATGAACAAGCAGGTATGCCTTTACTGTTGGCTTTCTTGAAAGGTAGTTCTGTTTGTCCATTGTCTATGCACCTAATGCTTTGTGCTAACACTGTAGCAAACAAATAAGTAATTAATAAAAAATTGGTACAACAATGTAGGTGATTATGTATTTATGGTCCTTGTAATCTCTCAGCAGGACTCTAAATAAATCACAAAAATGCAAAGTAAAGCGCATAAAGTATATATTTTTAATAAATATAAAATAAATTGACAGAATAAATTGACAATGCTAAAAAAGCTTTAAGTCTAATGTATTCAATATAACTTAATATACACCCTTTATTAGAAATAGCTACCTCATATACACTCTTGTTCTCTTGTTCTACAAGAACATCTGCTGAACACCCTGCGCATTCAGAGTTATCTAATCAGCCAATCATGTAGCAGCAGTGCAATATGTATATATATATGCATGATTGGTAATAACAAGGTGGGAAAGTCTCCGTCGTGTTGGATTTTGATGATTTATTCTAGGCATGTTTTACTTTCTCAGGCCTTCATTTGACAGCAACTTCTCAAAGGTAGATAGAAAATACAGAGATGAGCCCCAAGTTCAGGAACCAATATTAACCTCTACAAAAGTGATGGGAATGCCAGAGTGTGGAGAAAGAAAGGATATGCTTATAATCCAAAACCTTTGAGCTCAGTGGAGGTCATGGATCTGGATTGCGTAGCTACGTCTGAAACGGCCTCTCTAATTTTTACTAATGATGAATTCATGATGGTATCAACAGAATGAATTGAGACGTCTACAGAAACATTCTGTCTGCCAATTTACAAAGAAATAAATGTCATCATTCAGCAAAACAACAACCAAAAACACACTGCCAATACAGCAAAGGGCTTCATCTTGGGAAAAATTAGAAGGTGTTAGACTGGCTAAGTCAGTCACCAGATCTTAACCCAAATGAGCAGTGTTTCACTTCTTTAAAAGGAGACTGGAGGGAGAAGCCCTACCAGTACAAAAAAGACTGAAAGAAGCTGCAGTATAAACCTTGAAAAGCATCACAAATGTAAATGTATATGTCAGTGGGTCATCAGCTTGGTGTAGTTATTGTAAGCAGTTGATCTAAGACCAAATATTATGTTATTTACTTTATTGCACTTTTAGAAATTCAGTTGCTATATTTTTGCTCACCTAAAATTTGGTGCTCTGTCACCAAACGCATCAATGTGAATATCAGGTAATAAAAGCTATCTCAGACCAGAGTTTCTTTCTGCTGCCCATGGCCTGCCTGGTGACCTTTTCCTTTATAATTATGTATATTTCAAGTTTCTTACATCCTTCTTACATATCCTACTATTCCATTATATAACCTTTTTTTCTTTTCTCAGTTCAGGAAGTGCCTGATTCAGATGTTTAAAGGCAATGGTGTCGGCATTGACTCGTCCCATTTGAACCCAACCTCAGACAAAGGGCCCACAATGCGAACAGAAACTCACTTAGGAGAGATGTCATCAATTGCTGCTCGTGTGCCTATGACCATGTGTAACCTAGAGAAAACTGATGAGGATGATGAGGAAGAGCAGAACCAGAATGAAAATGGCGGCTCCATACAACTTCCTCTATCAGAAAGCAGAGTGTGCCCACTATAAAACAGACCTGTTCTGGTGACCTAGTGACCCTGATCTATGGCCTACTGCCTGTCTTCATAGGCAGCCGGGAAAACCATGCATATATAGGATGTACATCATTCTATATATGTATATTGTGTTAATCTCTACATCGACATAGTCCTTGTGCTGTGTAATTCTGAAGAATATGTAAGTGTCTGTGCTTACTTGCCAGTTTCGCATAGTGTTTTACAGATGTAGTGTTGTCCTCTGACTATGTTAATGAATGATAATGAAAACTAAATGTATACATTCCCACTTGAGTTATCATTAGTTTATTCTTCTCATGGGCCCTGGTAATTCCAAGTCTTGCATAATTGTATAATTGTGACATTTAAGTAGTTTTATTATTTCTGGCAAAATGTCATATGTACTTCGCCACTGTAATCTAGCCATTGTAATATTATTTTGACAAACTGTTTTAAGACGTTACAAGATCTTAATAAATTTAAATGTATCACATAACACATTTACTTCTATAATTCAGGTTTGGACATTATGTTCAGTTATAGTTTAATGACAGTTTAAAAGCATATAGTAGGAAGTAACTGACTAAATGGCAAATCCATTAACTGGATAAACCAGTGTTCATAAATATATGGCCAATGACATGCTTTGTCAAAAGTGTTATTTTGGTTTGGATCACAATAAACAACTCCAATTAGTTTGAATGGTGCTGGGTGATGTTCATACACTGCATAAAATAATCTTACCTGTTTACTTTTATAGTTATAGTTTTATAGTCATCAAGTCAACATTTAAGTGGATTTAGAGCATATGACATGCACATAATATATTATATTACTTTTTCAAAATAAAAAGATATCCAGTTATGCTTTGTCATACTAATGCAACCATTGAAACTTTCTTTTTGTCGTGGTGGGCTAATCTTTATCTAAAGGTCATTTTGACTAAATTGCCAAAATGATATGGCCAAAAGTTTGTGGACACCTGATCATCACACTCATAGGGTGGTTTCAATCCCCCCTCATATTAACCTCTACACTTCTGCTTTCCACTAGATCATACGGGTGTCTGTGTGGATTAGCTCATTCAGTCAAAAGAGCACTAATGAGTTCAAATAATCAGGCAAAAATATAGTCGGACAACAAGAGCTGCATGTCTCATTTCTATCCTTAAACTTGGTTTTGCATCCACTCATCTTAATAGCAGCACTCTAACACTGTCAAATAAGGATTCAAACAATGTTTTAAAACAGTTTCTACCAATTGTACCAAATCCTTTACTAGCACACAGAGTAACTGAATTTGTGAGTACCTATTTTTGTTTCACCTTCAATTTTACAGGTTTGAGGTTAAGTGATGTTACAGGCCAAAATGTACAGAAGGCTAACTTTAGGCCATACACTTCTATGATACATTATTTATAATATGAATAGGTAGCAATCAGATGCTCTAGATATGGTGTCATCTGTGTGATCATAGAGCTAAAGTTAATATTTTACTGTTACATGGCATTTCCATATAAAATATTATTAAATTTATAGCAACTGTCGCTAATGGAATGGACATGCCGACCAATTCTGAACACCACTGCAAATGATAAAATTGGACACACAGTCAATCACTGTATCATTTATTCAAGCCTATTGCTTAAATATTTAAATATTTATTTTCATACCCATCACTTCATAGTGAAACCACACCGATTTTACACATAAAAAAGCAAAGAAAAAAGGATAGAAAGAAAGAAAGAATAAAATAGTATATAAGACTATTTTTGTTTTTCCTGTTTTTTTTAAATTATTTATTTAGCCTTCCAGTGGTGTAGGCCCCTGCCAGACCTCTTCCACCAACAAAACCATTTACTAATTTAAATGGATTAAAGTAAAATAGATTTAGTATCTTCACTGTGAGAGAGACAAATTGGGGTTCTGTGGTCAGCATATTAATTATTACATTTGCTTGAGTCTCTGAAATGGCATGTATTGTAAAGCCATGTTTAGAAGTGGCCTTGTTTTTAGGGTTTTGGGAATTCTGTTTTTGGCAAGTCTGGGAAATCCTTCTATTATGTATAGTTCTGTATTTAAATATTTTATTCCAGTTCTACTGAACCTACTTCTACATGTGTATGCTCATCTCCTCATGGAAAAAACAATATTGTGTCTTGTGTCATTTAAACACAAGTCTCAACATTTCCTCTTCACTCAACCTTTTGTACCATCAGGTGGGAAATAATTGCTGACTGATTCATACAGTTTTTTGTTAGGTTAAAATCTGGACAAAATTAAAATTTGGATAACTTTAGAATTTTTTTTGATGATCTAATGGCACACACAGATAAATCACTCAGAAATGGAAATAATAATCAATTAGGAATTTAAGGTGGAATCCTGCAATTTCCCCATTTTATCCACTGAAACACATTATACACCAATTCAAAACGGGAACCTATGGATTACTCTAGATGTCTGGCTTACGCTTCTCAAGAATTTGAATACTTTATTAAATATTTCCAGATCACAAGAGGTGCTGTGCAAATCAAATTTCCAAAGGTATTATTGGCAGTTACTATGAATGATTGAGCATGCTGACAGTAATGAACCATGCTATTACCAAGCTATCTTCTTCCCCCAGACTGATTTAATGGGTAAGATCACTTTGAGGTCTGAGCTTTGATCCTCCTGCTGTTTGTTGCCTTTTATCCTTCTAGTCTGCTGTTTGTACTGACTTTCAAATGCCACAAACACATCACCAAATTGCATATGCAGTGGCACTTCTAGAAATTTGCTGAACTGTTAACCTGCCTTTTACATATTCACATCATTTTTAAGCTCTTTCTTAAATATTCATGTATCTGAAAACTAAATTAGAATGTTTACATGCATTTCCATGGGATGCTTATGACATTATACTTTACTATAACTATTTCATGAGTGTGTTGAAATATAACGGTGTAGCCTAATCCTCCAAGAATAATGGATATATTTCATACAGAGATTTAAAGAGAGTTTTAAAGTGGTCTCTTCACATGAAATTTATAAATTAAATAACCAATTTATAATAAAGCTTGACGTGAAAAAGTAAATGATGTACCGATCTTTTACAGCATTGATAGGCTGGATGAATGTAGGCATATTATATTCACTGTTAAAGATAGACATGTTGATGTCTGATATAAACCTAAGGTATTTAAAGTATAGTTTGAAAACAGGGCTATTTATATGCACACTTTAATATTGCAAATATCCAGGTGTAAGTGATGAAATGATGAGACCAGGATTATGCTTTATTTAAATGTTTCACTTCTGCTTATTTCCCCTTTTCACTGACAAAAAATAAAAGTTAATATTTAGATTTTTGGTTTACTCCAATGCATTTTAAGCAAAATCATACACCAATATTATTAAGATTTCTTACAACTTTTTGGTAGAAAATGAGTGACTGTTGATAAACTCAGGAGTTTTAGATCCAGCTCTGACAACAAACATACGTTCAAGCTGGCCTAAACTTGGGGAAAGCATTATTTTAATAGTTTATAATCGTTTTTTAATAGTAATAAATAACACTAATAAGTGTTTAAGTTCAGTTATCCCTGTTTATCTGCTTACAGCATATACTAATTCCTAAACTCCTAGCTTGCAATTTTAGTTTCATTCCACCTCAGAAGCCTAAGAACTCATAGCTAAACCCTGTTTGCACATAGTAATGGCAACATACTTCTGTCAAGTATGAACAAAGAACACATATTATTTTAGTCTGTAATGTATGGCAGAGAGGGAACCTCCTTACAATGCTGGCTAAACTGTAAAACTGTGAAAATGTATATACAATATGATATAAAATGTTTATTTGTTCTACTTCAATGTTCAACAGAGAAGACTCTGTGACACTGTGTAAGATATAAAGTACGCAAAAGCTACTGCACTTTGATTAAAGATGCTCTCACTAGGAAAAGCTGTCAAGTCTGACGTTCCCTCATCCTACACTGTTCCTGTGCTGCCCTCTGCTGTAGTCAAAGTCTTGTGCTTTTTTATTTATACAAACCTGTTGTGAGTTTATAAGCAATTGTGAGTCAAATACATACACTGACGTTACTTATTTTGACAGGTCATAACATTAAAACAAGAAAACCACTGAAGTGAAAAGCATTGATCATCTCATTACAGTGGTACCTGTCAGACAGTGTGATATACTAGGCAGCAAGTAAACAGTTCTCAAAGCTGATCTGTTGGAAGATGGGAAAATGGAGAGTAGGAGTGAATTGGGTGAGAGCATCTCCGAAACAGCAGGCCTTGTGTGGTCTCCAGAGTATGCAGTGGTTAGTACATGACAAAAGTGGCCCAGAGAAGGACAATTGGTGTGTAAGGGGGCAAGAGTTGGTGCATCATATCTGACCACAGAAGATCCATAGAAGGATCTGTTGGTAATGTCTTGGTAATATATACAAAAGTAGAGGTCTTGTGAAGTCCATGCCTCAATGAGTCAGAGGTGATTTAATGTCATGGCTGAACAGAATACTATTCTATGTTTATGCTTCCAGATAGCAGTGCTTCATTGCATTTCTATCATCTATACTCATACAGGTAGTTTTTTGTTTTGTTTTGTCTCTGTCTGATATATGGAGTGTAATGTTGAGGCACAATCTAAAAATGCTTATATATGAAATTATACTTTTAACTTGTTTTCCAAAAGCAGCAGGATTTATAGTTCTTCTTGAGAAACACCTTAAAGGAATGGAATTGTATCTTTCATAAAGAAAGTTGCCACATGTTGCATCACTGAAGAGACCATTTTTAACCAGTACTCAATGCACTAAACGTAATAAAAAAATCCCATGCTTGATCTCAGCTTTTTGTAATCAGCAATGAAGCCAACATTTTGCAATATTCCTTAGCTCTGTTTCGAGAACTTGTGGAAATATAAGACAATACTTATTTGTTATTCATTTGTACTTCTTCTTATGTTCATCCATAATCTATGACAGATCATTATAAGTCCACACACTGCTGGTGCGATTAGACATAAAATCAAAAAAGTGCCCTTCTGTAGAATACCAGAGCATCTGATTCAGCAGCAATTAAGTCTTCCCTGCTAAAAATATGGTGAACATAAACATATATTATTTTTTATCTCTTACAAAAATGAAAATTATCCAACTGGAGAAAATTGAATCATTTACTGATTAGAAGGTTCTTATCTATAATAAATGATGGAGATAAATTTGAGGGGAAATGGTTGTATAAAGACTAAAAAAATACAAAACCTACGAAGACTGTACAATAATACAAAACAAAACATTAATACAAGAAAGCAACTGTCTATGTCTGAAAAGGACATGGGAAAGAGGTGAGACATTTATAAAAGGATGCTTTCAAAACTTTCAGGAGAACCACCCTTCAGGAAACAATTTCATACCTTTGGTTTGGATATTCACTACTGGCTGTACGACTTGACATGCTTTAAAACTAGAATGAATGGAAATTGCTACATCTGATTCCCTCGGGTGTTTTGGTTGAGCAGTTAAAAATTATTTTTCACCTGTTGTGTTTGTTAACTTGTTTTATTCTATTTTGGCATGTTTATTAGAAGACAAAGGCAGTACTTTATTAAGAAAATCCACATAATTTTAGTCTATTGTTGTTTTTATTGCATGCTTTTTAAAAATAAGACTGGTTGTTCTGTTGATCTGTGCTATGTTATGTTGGTGTTGGTGAGATTTATGTTTGTTTTTTTTTAATTAAGTTTAAATGATTTACATTTCCCATGAATAGGGGTGTTTTTCGAGCTGCCATTACTCGGCCATTTTTCGAACTACAGCCATGAAAATCAAAAGGCTCAGACCAGTGGCCACTAGGCCCCTTCAAATTACTAACCGATTGCACTCATCCTTCTCTTTCTATCTGTCTATTTCATTCCATTCATTTCTATGGGGAGCAGCTAGAGTGGGTGATGTCATCTCCAATCTAGCTCAGAGTGATTTCCGGGTCAGTTTTTCAGTTATTCAATCTTGTTTAATTCTCACTTCTCACAAAACACTTCAGAGAGGACAAGTATGTCTACCAGGTAAAATTTAAATGGTGTCCTCTCTGAAGTGTTAAAAGATCTTAATTTTTGACCTTTTTTTGAGTTATGAGGACTTGGGGAATGAGGCACCAGAAACCTCCCCTTTGACTTCAGTGTTAAATTCAGGGCCAAAAAATCTTTTTCCGATTTTTTAAATCTGTGTTCAACCTGTCATAATATTAGCCATAATCTTGGCCCCAACAGGGCTAGTGATCGGCTAGTAGCATCACATTATCTTCAGATCATTATTTTGAATAATTAGTTACTTAGTAATTACATAGTTAGGATCACCTAGTTAGACATGACTAATGGATGTGTCACATGTATCACAATGTTTTATGTTTTATCCATTCTGCAGGCGCGCAAGGGTCCGACTTCGAACCTGAACCCTTACCTCGCAGTAAGACACACTCCGGTGTTTATATGCAGTATTGATCCTGGTTGGTATTACCGTGGTGTTATTTAAAAGTTAGGTTTAGTGTCCACCTCATATATCTCCATTAATTCTGAATGCTGCTCAATTCACCAAAAAGTAATTTTCTTTCTCTTTTTCTTATTTCTATAAACCTCATTCATATGTACATATTCCTCGTTTGATTCCTCGTGTGATAATTCTGTGCATGGCTGCGATCGTTGAAAAGGGCGTACGAGCGATCTCAGATTGAGACTGAATCCATTTGCACTTATAAATTGGTATGTATATAATAAAGTTTTCCTTCAAACTTTAAAAAGGGAGGTGGTGCCCCAATAATTAATTAAATAGTAATACATGTTTGTATATAAGTGAGATCAGAGGAGAATGAGTAGATTGGTCTGAGCTGACAAAAAAGCACTTTATACAACAAGCATTTCACAACATATCAGATACCCAATGTGGTCTACTGCTGTGTCTTCTGTAGCCCATCCACCTCAAAGTTTATTGTTTCATACATGCTGGGATGCTTTTTTACAGTTGTAAATATTATATTCTTTCTGGCAGCTCAAACCGATCTGGTAATTTTCCCCTGACCTCGCTTATCAACAAAGCGTTTCCACCCACAGAACTGTTGTTCACTTAATGCATTTTTTTCTGTTTAGATTCTGGAGACTGGCATGTGAAATTTTAAGGGGATCAACAGTTTCTGAAATACTTAAACTAGTCCATCTGGCACCAACAACCATGCCATGATTAGTTACAGAGACCATGTTTTGGCTGCTGTCACATGATTGGCTGATCAGGTGAAGTGAAGTGAAGTGAAAAGCCCTTTATTGTCACTAGTCACAGATACCAGTGAAATTAGCCATCAACCCGTCCAAAACATACAAATCAACAAGGGGTGGGGGGATTGG